>JAGXJF010003120.1:0-42251 GCA_019208055.1 Stipa capillata
CGATTCGAAATAAAGCCAATAAGAACCAAACAACACGAGACACAAATAATGAAGATCAGCATGCATGCATGCTGGGCTCTAACATTTTCTTGAAGAGGTCACATGACGGAGATAACTAGAAGGACATTTCTATATGCATGAATGACGACTAGGGTTTTTGGTTATACCTACAATTTTTCATTTGCAACCATGCAACCTATGGATGAAAACCTATTGGTGCATGTTCTGGATTCTAACAAACACTTGAACCCTTAACATGATGGTGATAACATCGGGAGGTCATATACTATATACATGCACGAGACACGCACTAGGGTTTCTAGGGTTTCAATGATAAGCTCTTGCCCCTAGGGTTTTGGAATTCCTGCATTATGTGAACAAATGGGCTACTGAGCTATATGGCAAAATATGAACTTAAACCTACTGGACAAACGGGATGTAACACTTACTCAACTAAAATTGAAGGGAATTTAGGGGAAACTAATGTATGTATGCATTTAGGGTTTCACTAATAATTCATCTCTTCTAAACTCTAAACTAGGCAACATGGGTATGCAATGAACCTTAGTGCAAAAGCTCCTAAAACGCTCATGATCTCCTGCTGTAACTTCCTAGAATTGAACACAATTTCAAAAAGAATTCAAACACATATTTGAAATAGAGATAGCTACTGAAACTGGGGCTGTACAGAGAAATCTATTGGGATTTTGGAAAGTGTCCTATATAGAAAAGATGAGAAATGAAATTCTAAGAAACTTTTATTTGGGGACTTTGTTGAGAATCGGCCTGGAACCAAGAGATCTGGTTGAACCAGTGAGGAACTGCACTGGACCAGAGAGGAAAAACCGGTTTGATTAAACCGTGCTGACGTGGAGAGGGAATACGGCGCCGGCTTCAACTTACTGACAACGGGACCCGCGCGGTGGAAGAGGCCCACTGGCGGTGACTGAGGAGCGGTGTACCGCTTGGCTAGGTGGCCCACTGGTCAGAAACAGGGAAGAGGGAGGAAGGGCGCGCACGGGAGAAGCTCCGGCGACGAGTTAGGGTTCCGGTGAAGTTTTCCGGCGAACTTGACGGCGAGAAATTGCCGCCGTTCTAGGGTGCGAGAGAGGAATTGGTTGGCACTGCCGTGCTCAGAAGCTCAAGGCGATTCCATTTTCGAGGTCGATGGGCTCGGGCGGATGCTGGTGATGGACTCTCACCGAGGTCCAGAACAGGGGAAGCGGGGGCAATGGCGGGGCGGAGCTCCGGTGAACGGCGACTGCAAGAGAATGACCAGGGGGTTAAGGGAAGCTCCAGGAGACTTAAGAAGGGGAGAGGGGAGGAAAGGACTTCACTGGAGTGAACCAATTTCTTTCGGGAAATGGAGGCGGTAGGTGATAGCCGCGGAGAGCAAGAGGGAGATGGGTGATTGCTCAGGCGATGCAATGAAATGGGGAGGTTCCAGAGAAGATATGCGGTGGTGTTGATGAGTTGGGGAGCTTCGCGCACGCCTTTAAATAGGCGGTCATCGGGGCCGGCGAGTAATGGCCGCGGGGCCTTGCTGCTCCCGGCGATGAGAGGAGGTGGGGGCCGGGTTAGCTTTGTGCGGTGCTGGGGAGTGGACAGGGAGCTACTACGGCGCCAGGAGGGGCTGACCGGCGATTGGGACAGCGGCGGCAGGGGTTGCCACAGCAGGATGGCATGGCCGGGCGTGTGGGCGCGTCCAGGGCCTGTCTGGGCGCGGCCTGAGCGGCATGGGCGCGCATGGGGCACGCAGGTGTGTCGGGGAGTTGCGCAAACAAGCCACGGGTTGAGGTGATTGAAGAGAGGGAGGAAACAGCAAGAGTTGGGCATGCACTCAGGTGGGGAGCTGCTGCCACAGACTCGCCAATAGTGGCATGAAAGGATGCTAGGGTTGAAACCCTGTGGAGAAGACGTGGTGCTGAGTTGAACAGAAGAGCAGGGGGGTTGGTTGAGAGTGGCAGGAGCTCTTGATTAGATTTGGAGCAAGGGAGCTGAGAGAAATCTTGTTTTCAAGGAAGAGGAGGAAATTAGGGCAAAGTGCTCGATGCCTGGCATTCGAAATTCTTGAACTAGAGGTGGGAGTATATTTGTATTTCTGGGCTTCTGTTATCAAGATGAGTGTTGTGGAAATTTTTTGGAATTTTTCCGAGTGGGGAAAAGAGTAGCTGTAGTTCAAAAGGGAATTCGACCTAAATGGAATTTTGAATGTAATTCAAAATTTCTGAACTGGGCATCCCAATTTATTGTATAAGTTGGTGAGGAATATGCTCAAGGGGTTACTGGTAAAATTCTAGGCCCTTTGGAGAAATAAAAGTGCATGCGATAACACTTTCTTCATTTCTGAGGTGAGAAAACCTAATTAGGGTTCGTACGACAGAGGGGGGGTTTAGGGTTTTCGACGACGGCAGGGTCGTGGTGGGGTACAGGAGAGTTGGGGTTTGGGTTTTGGGGGTCGGGAACAAGAATGGACGAGTTGCCGCTAGGGTTAGGGCTTGAACGGGGCTCGAGCACATACGGCGCATGAGTTCCGATTAGGGTTTAGGACGACGGATTGGATTTTAGGGGCTTCGGACGACGGCAAGACTATGGTAAGATCGGGGGTGGTTAGGATTTGTTTCTGGAGTATCGGGAACAAATCTCGACGGTTTGCCACCTAGGGTTAGGGATTTATGGCGTATGTGTGGACAATCGGAAGTTATCAGAACAAAACGAGGGATTACGGTGTGGCTAACGCGGTAGATGGTAAAGATGGAATGGTTATCTGGTAAGACGGATCAAGATATTTTGAGTTCCGGTAACACGGTAGAAGGGTAGAAAGTTAATTCGTAACTCGGTGATTCGGTAGAAGGGGTGAATAGGGATTAGATATTTTGTTGACACGGTAACACCGTGAAAAGGGTCATAACCCCGGTAACGTAACATTTAGGGTTTTACCGTGCAGACGGTAAAGGTGACAGGGTAAGGAAAAAAAGTATGATGTAGAAATGGATGCAGATGTATACATACACATATATGGATATATATACACTCTGATGAGGGAACGGATAAAGTAACCGAAGATATTTTCTTGATCATGCGGTAGAAAGGAACTTTACCGAGGAGAGGGGTATAGGGGTTGTAGTGTATGTGTCCACATACACGAGATTATATTGGCATGTACGCGATGGTTACGTGGGTGGCGTGGACATGCGATGACAGGTGAGCTGTGGTCGGATTTAGGTCACTGATATGCACGCAACGGTAGATACATGCATACGGATCGAGAGGGGGAAGGAACAGGGGGAGACGGAGGTTAAGGTTTCGCATCCCTTGCCGGATGGAGTTCCGACACGGTCGAGGTCAAGGGGAAACAGAGGTGGAGGTGAAGGGTTTGGTTCACATTAGGGTTTTGGTAGAACAGTTTCAACTCGATGCATTGCTAATTGGTATTATTAGCAAAAAGTTTTTGTTGACCCTGATTTTCAGGTTTCGGAAAATTGGGGTGTTACACCTACGGATCAGGCTACACAACAGTTTTGAGTTAATCATCGAATCGATGACCGCCAGTTAAATCTAGTAGATCAAATTTAATATTTAGATTGTCTTTTACATTGCTCTCTTTCTTTTTACAATGAATATCTCTTTCTATTTGTTATACCTTGTTCTTCGAGATTAATCTAGTCTGACCTAATAGACACTATCTATTAACACGTGGTTCAACAAATAGAGCTAGAACAATCATCTCCTGCACGTAGTCAGGAACTGCATGCAGTCGTATGGCACCGGTACAAACCGGAGCAGGCTGCGAGTAAACCTCTCCACAACATGCTATAGGTCGGCTTGGTCCGCTATTGCACGTCATGACGTGAGGTCATCGCCTAGGCGCGGAATCGAGATTGACACGATTGGCTCGCCACGAGAACACTGTAGGTCAGGCCGACGAGCGGTCCACACCGCCTGCATACGCAACCCTATCATGCTTGCCGGCCACACGGGTCGAGCGAGCGAGCATGCCACACTATCTAGCTACGCTTGTTGGTCGTTCAGGCTAGGCGTGCGAGTAGGCAGCGGCGTACAACAAGCATAGCGGGCAGCCGTGCCATGCTTGTTAGCCTCGTAGGTTTGGTGGGTAGACTTGTGGGCCACAAGGGCTCACGAGTTGGTGGGTAGGAGATTTTGTGAAGAGGTCCTAGAATATAAAATTGCATAGAATTTATAAGTATTGAAAAATTATTACCGTGAATTTATGTATTTTATTGAATTCATGATAAATCACTAAAATTACAATCTCTAGTATAAAATTTTCAGGATTACCTCTCTCATTTATTTGTTGTATATTATGTATTGTTTGGCTTATTATTGGAGTTCCTTTGTTTTATTTATGGTTAGGAAAATACGAAAGTTATTGTATCGTTATTTTTGCACACCACTCATAGGTTTTTACATAAAGTAAAATTTATGTATACTATGAATGAATGATATAGGATGTCTGGCTTGATGAACAAGGAGTTTCACTAAGTTCGCCTCTTATGGAGAAAACTACTTGACATGAAAGTCTAACGTGGAGATCGTCTTCGACGCAAAAGACCTTGGAGTGGCCATTGGTCGGGGATTGGACCCATCACACTCACGCAGAGGGGCCCAAGCACTGCACTTCCTTCATCATAACCTCATTGAAGAGGAAAAGATAGGAAAAACCATATATTACCTTCCATGCTAGCAACATGTGCTACAGGGCTGGTACCACCATGACAAGTACAAGAAGTACTCTGAAGAGGGGTTTTTAGAATTAATTGTGAGAATGAAATCAAGAAGATTGAATATTATGTGATACTCGTATTTCTTTAAAAATATTATCTTTTCTGAAAACATACAAGTTAGACATGAATATTCTAACAAGAGCCATCTTGAGAGGAAGTAAATACAAAAGGAGACTTTAATTATGGCATTTGAACTATGAAAGTTCAAGATTTTGATTTACTTAGAAGAATCAAACATTGGTAATTGTTTTTTTCTTCGAAATATATTCTACAAAATAAACATCCATTCTCAAAGACTTAGCTCAAATTGAAATTCATTTCGTATATGTGCATAATTCAGGGAGAGAAGTTTTCTGAATTAAGAATCAATCAATGATATAGTAATGACGAATATTACGGTAAATATCATTCATTGACTTAATTCATTGATTACATCAATCAAAGATTAATCAAACTCAAATGGTTGTACTCTTTTTCCTCTTGATGAGTTTTTACAAGGATTTTCTCATCCATAAGGTTTTTAATAAGTCAACTAGTGCAATATAAAACACGAGTGCAGTGCATTCTTCCTCCAATTTTTTCCATTGAATTTTTTGCAGTATTAACGAGGCATGACTATTTCACAGTAATTGCTCAAGGAGGAGTGTTATGAACTAGGCCTCTTAGGGGTGGGTCATCCGGGCGGTCACGCCCCTACGGCCCGTATGTGATCAATTACTAAACTGTAACCTGCGCAATTCGGCTATAAATGAGAGTGGTCTCCAGTTATTTACATGCATTATTGAGAACTTGTATTCATGAGATCCAATCTAATAAAGAGAAGATCATCACTCTATATCCTTGTGCCTATTTATTTTTTTCAAATGTTTAATATATTAGTTGTACGGCCATCAGATCACCCCTTGTAACATTGGTTTTAGAACAGTTTTTATCTAGTTGATTTAATCTCATCTAACCCAAAAACGCTTGGCAGATTAAATCCTTAACTCACCCCTTAACCTCGAACCACACGAGGCCCAAAAGATCTACAAATAAAATCACCTAGTGTGTAGTCTAGTGACACTAGGACTATGAACTTAGCAAAAATAAAATAAGTGGTATCGTCGGACTAGCCAACTATTGGCCACACCTACAGTAGTAACAACACAACATTTTACAAGCCTATGATTCACGAGAGGAGTTTCGTTGCTAGCGTGACTACAAAATCACATCGTTACAGAACTTGAATCTAGCCTAGCATTATACTCTTTTAGTTAGAAAATAGAAGGATCAAGGAATGAATCAATGTAATGAAAATAGTTCCTTACTTAGCAGCTGCAACAAAATCGATAGATATCGAATAAAGCAAGCTGGAAACATTATTATTTTAGAAATTAAAGCTCGTATGTACATTTGTTCTTCTTCTTTGCGACGATTACATTTATTCCTCGAATCAAGGAGTTTCACTGCACGCCGCCTAGTAGCTAACTGGGTCGACGCGCCCTACGACTCACCCGCCGAACGTATCCAGCTCCCAAATACGTCATACTCCAACATTAATTGTCACGTTCAATCGTAAAGGTTGATTCTCATTTTTGCCTAATGTTGTAACTAAGGTACGAATTTTTTATCCATTATTGTCTCTTTATTTTAGAAACTCAAATACTAGAAAGTGCGCGTGCGCTCGTTGTTGCGACTTAGCACACGCAGCTGGAGGGGCTATCCGATTCTTGTGGTTCCATCTCAGAAACGCAAAGTTGCATGTGTAATGCGATTAATTCTCATGACCAACTGCATGCGGTGTTAGCTAACATCAGGTGATGTGTGCAGTCTACGTGCAAACTAAAGGCAGAGCTGATATTTGCATTATTCCTCCTATGTTATTTTATAACTTCACAATGAGTTAAAAGATATATGAATCAAAAAATTTAAGGATTCATATGTTCTAAACTAACCACCCGATTCACGCTTCGTTTAAATAAGCGTGTTTTCCATAGCAATATCTTCGTAACAAGAATAATGTTAGACATATTTTAATTTTAACCGATAGGACTATGACCTGGTGGTGTGAGTGAGATTATTTACTCCCACTCACCCGGGTTCAATCTCCAAGATTGACATGGTGTGCTGCGTTTAATTGGAGTATACGCATGCACATTCGTTAAGTATGACAATGTGTGCCCACGGGAAGACATTGGAGCCTCCTTTATTTTCTTAGTGCGTGTGGGGAACGCTAGTAGAGTCTCCAGTATTATCCTAGCATGTTTTACGTGTGGTGGTGTGTCTTGTACTCATGCAAAAAGAAAATATTCTAGCATGTTGTACATGTGGTGCTGTGTCTTGTAAAAAGGAAATATTCTAATTTTATTTGTCTTGTTTATTCTTGCAACTATTTTTTAATAGGTTTCATCATTGTTTTCTAGATGGATTTTCCATTCCCCCTCCCCTTTAGACATTCGCTCAAGGAGGTGTTAGGTCTCAGTATTTTTTGAACATGTTCATCAATCTCCTTCAAGCTTGGACAGCTAATAATACTGCTACATTGCCTACATTGCTAAATTACCTACAATATTATAGTTTTTAGTTGTTTATCTATGGGGATTCGGGTGGGGTGGTTTGTATTGGATTATGTATACTAGTACCCATAAAATTACCACATATGATTGCCAACTTGTCTAGTCATAACACTAAGTTGCCTAACAATGCTACTAGATTGTATATTTATAGTTTCTATTTGTTTTATTTGGGGGAGGTTTGTGAGGGGTGAATTTGTGTTAAACTATATGTACTGTTACCTATGAATTTATCTAATAGTGCACCACTAGCTTGCCTACTAATATTGCTAAATAGTTTATTTTTATTGCTAAGTTGGCTATAATATTACGTGTACTAGTACCTGTAAGTTTACCTAACAGGATTTAGTTTCCTAGTTGTACTACTAAGTCATCCAAAACCTACAAACTATTCTTTCAATGCCATGATTATCTTGTTAACTATTTCTGTTGTGGTTATAGTTTCAGTACAAGCTTCGGCAGAACCGTAGAACTCCAATATATATCTTACGTGCATTAGCAATTTATAAAAACTTTGGCATCGTACATTACTATTGTAAAAAAAAATCTCATCACAACTAAACATGTAGAGTTATCCATTTCTTGATTTAGATACCTACGAGCAAAAAATGCTCAGAGTCATATTTTATCATTGTTCTCAACAAAGCAACTTATTCATAAATACAGACAACTTGCTTTCCTTGTTTTCAGGATGAGTTCCCTATTCCAAGTTTTGAACATGCTTTTTCATGTAATACCAACTCGTTTTTATTTATGGTGAAACTTGCTTTCTATTTAGATGTTTATGTTGAAACTTGCTTTTCGTGTAATACCAGTTTGCTCCGATTTATGGTGAAACTTGCTTTCTGATTCGGTTACTATGTTGAACTTCCATTCATGTATTACCAAATTGCTTCAATTTTTGGTCAACTTGCTTTCTGTTAATTTAATATCCATTTTGGGTGATGTAGCTTCATCAAAATGAAAAACAACTTTACTTGTGATAAAAATCATTCATTGAAATATACCCAAATGAGGTCTAGTTTTGAAGCTCTCATCATAAGAAACACAACAATGAAAATAAATCGTAATTTCGATGCTCTGTCTAAAAGTAGTAGCTTTTTGAATGTTTCGAAACAGCTTTGGATGAGAGTGACATCACTTATTCTGCGTGTTTGTGTGCAGTCATCATGTAGTGGGTTGATAATGGTTTTGGTGTCATGTGGCGATTTCTATAGAACGGGTAGACAACAAGACACTCGAAGGGCATTGAAGTTGGGATAAAGGTTGGACAGAAAGCTCGAGGCAAGCAGTTCGACTCAGGCTCGGTGAGGCTTAGCTCGGCTCGAAGGCACAACGAGGCGAGCCCGAGGCTCCTCCTCGGCTCATAAAGCTTAGCGAGCCGAGCCAAAAAGTTTACGAGCCGCTTGTAGGCTCATTTAGACTCGTTGCATAAATTTTTTTGGCATGACCTTTCCTAAAAACTAACAATTTATATGCATGTTGCAATTAATGAATTATAACTTAAACTAGGGATTGATCATGGCAGGACGCATTTTAGCATGTGCACGTAGTCTTGTCGAAGTTAGTTGCATGATACATCGATTTAAGTATCATGGTTACACCGGCATATCTAAATCTAATTAAAAAATGCAATACAATTCTTTCCTACTGTTTTCTCTCAAAAAAAGATTAAGTAACACAAAGATGGATCATGAACAATAAAATAAGTAACACGTGCACTGTATTATCAAAAAGCAAAAAAAAATCAATACACACAACCAGCGGCGGTGCAGTGTTGATGGACTCAAGCAGCCGTCGAACTAAGTTGCAGTATCCACGGGAGGAGCGGCGGCAACGGCTGGCAGTCAGCTGAGAAGCTTCGGGCTGGTGGCGGCGCACCCTAGCACTTAGCACGAGTAGCGGCGCCGGCCGATAAGCTGCGGGTTCCGGGGGAGGAGCAACGGCAGCAGTCGGTGGTCGGCCGAGAAGCGGAGGAATGGCAGACCGGCAGCAGCTCGGCCCTAGCTCTAAGCGCGTCTAGCGGCGGCGCTGGGTAAGCTGTCTGCCTGGAAGATGCCGATGCGGTGTAGGTTAAGACTGGGCAGTCGGACTCTTTTCCAATTTGTGATGGTGGCTCGTGAGCCTTGCCGAGCCGAGCCGCGAGCAGGCTCTTTTCCAGCCTTAGTTGGGATGCATAGCGGATCTTTTGTGGTGAAAGTGTAAATTACGGTTGTGTACCGATGCATTGTTGCGTAGAGCTGAAAGACGTGTTTTTTTGCTTTCCGTTTTTGACGTGTGCTCGATATCTTCGTGTAATTTATGTTTGCTCTCTAATGGTATCCGTTTAGAAATCAGTGTTCTCCTTTATCACACCTTATGGCACCAATGTAAACAAACCTGTGGACCCATAGCAGTTTTGCTTTCGAGCCGTTGCCCGAAGCCATTGTCAAGGAGTCCATCAATCGTTGCCTACTTCCATCTATTTTCCTACCATCCTGCTCTCGCATCCTTCTATCCTAGTTGGCGTACGCCTTGAGTTGTCATTGCTGCCTTTGTGTTGGTAGGTACTTCCTGCTAGGATTGGCAGGGAAGAAAAATGAGCGCATGAAAGGGGAGGTGCGGAGGACGGTGCCGGGGGCCCCGAGGCAAGATTGAGTGGGCGGCAGCTTGATGTGTCCACTCTTGTTTCATTTTATCTTTACGGCAACGCCTCCACGCTGCCAACATCCCTCCCCGTCGCTATACGGCACATGCTTTGTTGCCCCTTTCCTGCAACCTTCACCTGTTTTTAGTTTGATTTTCTGTGAATTCACTTGATTTTTTAGAGCCAGGAGAGAACGATCACTTGTTGAGGGTGACTCACTCGTACAGGAGTCGGTTTAAGGGAAATGAAAATTCATAACAAGTTGTATTTGTAAAGGATGAGATTTGGTGGATGCGTACGGTGACCGTTTCACCATCTCCATGCGGCCGCAGCAACAAATGTTCCCTGACCCAATCGTATCCATCTTCTGACTCATCCTACAGAAATTTAAAATAGAAATTTATAAACATATCTCTTTTGATTCTACACAAGAATTTTACAAAATTTTAAAGAGAGAAAAAAAAACATGCAAAACATAAAGAAAAAATTTCATGAGGTCTAATCTCTTGATATGAATTTATTGAAATTGAGATGTAGGAATATAATTCATAAGAATTTTGGTGACCTCATTCATTTAATCCAAAGGACCTCCATAAAAAAAATGAATTAACACTCTATAAAACTTCTATGAAAATCCTCGGATCTAAGAGGTCCTGAGCTAGGGGGGAACGAGGAGCTGCGTGCCTGTGTCTGTGTGGCGTTGGGTTCTCGGGGTTCCTCCACGGCCAGGTCAGACGCAGTGCAACCGCTGCTCCGTACGTCGTGATCGGGACGGCGCTACCGGGGAATCGCTTGCTGGGCGCATCAGCACATGCCAAGATTCCTGCGGCGCCCGAGACCATGCTGCCCGGGTCCAATTTGTTTCGTCGTGGACTTTGTGCATGTGCTGGCTGTGTTCACAGAATCACAGTTGGAAGTGCAGGCACTGATGCGATGCTTAGAGCTAGCTGCTAGGTGACAACTGACAAGCATGACGAGGCTCATGAAGCACCAGCCAAAACCCGTGGCACTCTTCCAGGGCCCGTCCGGCCGGGTTTTCTGCATAAATTCAAGAGCACGATCCCTACAAGTTCCAGAACATCGCCAACATGATATTATTCCCCTCATCCCCTGCCGCCTAGTTGCCGGAGCTCTCCTGATCCTCCTCCTAGTAGCAGCTCTGGTGTCTTCGCATGCCGAGCGAAAGAGCACCGGGCAGTTCAACCTCCCGGCTGGTGAACGCGTTGGCAGTGCAAGGTTCCCAACTCATGATCATAGGCAGGCTCCCGCCGGCCAGACATCGCCTGCGCCGCCGCCGGCACCATGGCCTGGTCACCGTGAGCACCGACATGAAGCTCCAGTGCCACCGTTTAGACTTCTTGGATTGAGGACACCTGTCGTAACTCCGCCTCCTCCGCAGCCGGGAAGGCCACACTTCTTCATTGCGCCACTCCGTCCTTCACCACCGCCGTCGCCACCATCGTCGCCACCACGATGATCGAAGCTGCAGCAACAGGGCTTCGGTGGTCCATTTCCCTGCATGGCACTTTGGATCAGGATAGACAATCGATACGGTTTGGCGTTTAAGGATTCTCTGCTGGAGTTCTTTAGCTTGGAGCTTCCAATCAGCAACGGAAATCCAGGGATTCTACCTAGTCTACTTCTTGTGCACTTGCGTAGTAAACACGGTTAATCTTCGTTGATGTGCTAAACTGCCAATATAGATGTTTGAATTCTGAATAACACTCGAAGGAATCTAAAAGGATTATGAACTTTTACCACACAGAAGCTCGAAATCTGGGTGTTTGTTGTGCAATTCCCCAAAACAAGATCTCATGGATCAGAGCTACTAGGCGATAAATACAAACCAGGATCTTACTCCTTTTCTCATTTTCATTTTCCTGGCTGTTGCTTCTTTCTTCTCTCTCCCCTCCTTTTGTCATGAACCGGGTCCTATGACGTGACCTTAAGACTCCCTTACATGCAGTGAGAACTGCCGGGTCGTACGAACGAAAGGTCTCTTAAACTCTCTCCGTGGACTATGAGGTATGAACTTGTGTACATGGCTGAGACGATTGTGCATTTATTTTTACGAAGTGTCTATTTTTAAGTTGATCGAAAAATTAAAGTCGATGATATCAAGCTTTGATTCTTCATCCAACAGTTAATTAGATAGTTACACAGTTTAAAAACTACACATAACTTTAAGTATAGAAACATACAACTAGACAGTTGCATATTTGTAGACTTAAAATTAAACAAAAGAATTTAACTTTAAAGTTACTAATGTGTAATTTGATCAACTTAGAACTAATAATATTTCAGACAACTTAGAATAACAAATCTTGAGGAAGTGATGATCGTACATGGCCGTGTAAGTATCTCTACTCCTATAAAGATATCAATTGGTGACGGTGTTTTAGGCTATACCACCTATTAAATCTAGTACAAATGATTAAGATAAAAATAGGTATAGATGATATACTCTAACACAAATAGTAGTTAACCCTTATTAAGTATATAATATATTTTTCGTACATCCCCTATACGGCCCAACAAAGTTCCCCGGCCTAATCGCATCCCTCTGCTCCCGGCTGCCAGGCGCCCAGCCCATTGGATCACGGCACGGCCAGCTTCCGAGGCGTGCACCCCCAACTCGCGCGAACCCGTATCCGCCGCGTGCGCATCCTCACCGTTTTGAGCCCATTTCCCGATGAATCCAATCCAGAGGGGCGAGGGGCCGCGAGCCTAGTTTCCTGCGGTGCCGGAGGAGGGAGGACCATGCCCGCACGCCCCGTGCCCGGTTTGTGTTCCTTGTGCACCTCACTTCGGACTGCAGCTACTACTGATGTCAGGCTTGTCTATGTCACGCTTGTATGCCATGCCTATACCTGGTCACTCGGTCAGCAAGCATGTAGTCATCTACTCATCTGTAATAAGTAAGAGAAATTCTAGTGGTGAGCTGAGCTCGTTTGCTCCAAAGCTCAGCTGCTGTCTTCATTTGTGCAATAGTACGGTGCCACATTGGCGAGTGTCACACGAGAGTTTACAGGCTGTGTCACATGAGTCTACGGTAGAGTTAAGTGCTAGGTAACAAGCACCACGACTTGACGCTGACGAGGCTTCTGCACAGCCTGGGGTCAGGCAGCATCACGATAACCCGTGACACTTCTCCGGACCAATCGGCTCGAGTTTTCTTGCATAAATTCCAGAGCTAGGTCATTGCAGGTTTCAGAACATCAGCAACATGGTATTCTTCCGCTATCGCCTAGTTTCCCGAGCTCTCCTGATCCTCCTAGTAGTAGCTGTAATCTCTTCCAACGCCGAACGGGACTTCAGCCTCCCCAGTGAACACGTTGCCAATGATGCAAGGATCCCAGCAGCTCATGATCAGAGCACGTCACCTGTTTCGTCGCCGCCGTTGCCGCGGTCTGCTCACTATGATCGCCGACACGAAGCTCCCGTGTCACCATTGAGAACGAGGACACCTGCCGTGACTCCGCTCTCGCCGCGGGCAGGGGACGGACGGTCAAACAGGACACCCCCTCCTTCACCGCGGCCACCACGGTCGGCTCCCCCGCCGCCGCTGCCATGGTCCGGTTACCGTGGCCACCGACACGGACCTCTACCACCGTTGAGTCTTCTTGGAGTGAGGACACCTGTCGTAACTCCACCCCCGCCGCAGTCGGGGCCTGGACGGCAATACAATCCGCCGACGCGACGGGCCGGCTTCCGTTCTTCACCGCCGCCGCCGCCACCGCCGACACTATGGCCGTAGCTGCAGCAACATGGCTTTGGTTCCCATTTTCATGCGTGGTACTTTGGCTCAGGATTGCTCGTCATTAGACAATAGATGCAGCCTAATGTCTATGATTCTCTGCTAGTGTTCTTCAGTTTGTAGTTTCCAATTAATTACCAATGGAAATCAGGGATTCTACCTAGTCTGCGTCTTCTGCACTTCGGCAGTAACACAATCAGTTTAATGCCTCGTGCCTTCGTCGACACCTGTGCGCCAATATAAGATATTTGGATCTTGATTAACACTCGACGGACATCTCACATGGTCACGAACTTTACAATCAGCCAATCAGGGCTATCCTTATCCAGAAGTGACCCGAAGACAACAGTCACGGAACGCGCCATGAACATGGACCATTGGTACGTACGATGGCCAATTGGGCATAACATGATAACAGTGAGTACAGCTCATCCACAGCACTCGTTTGATGAATCTAATTTGGTGTATAAATTCAAGCCACCATGGGCACGTAAAGTTGGAGCATTGCCATTTGCCAACATGGCAAGATGCCTCTGCTGCTTGGTGGCTCAAGCTCTTCTAATCCTAGCAACAGCGTTAGTCTTGTCACGTGGCGAGCAAGGGCATGCTCACGCCTGCAGCACGTCCCCGGCGCCGGCGCCGGCATGTTCTGGTCACCATGATCGAACCCCGCCAAAGCCGTGGGGGACTTCTTGGTTTTAGGACACCACTCAAAGCTCCGCCGCCGCCACAACCGGCGCGTACTCGGTTCCGAATGGTGCGACCCGCACCGCCGCCGCCGACACAACCGGCGTCGCGGCCACTCGAACCGCCGCCGCCGCCGCCACGGTAGAGCTCGTAGCAGAGGAATAGCATCACGTGGGTGTTCCATTCCCGTTTCCCTGTATCCTAGTTTGTCTCAAGATCACCATAAATCTTAGTTTAAGCTAGTTTGGAGTTTTCAATCAGCAACGTAACACCATGACTTTGGGGTCTTTCTGACTTGTGGGAAATTTTCCAAACTCGTGGCAAAATCGAACTGTTCCCTGTTTCTCAATTTTGTTTTCTCACGTCAGAAACACGGTGGACGCATTGACCTCCGGATGTGGCGCCGGTGCATCCCCATGTTTCAACAGGTGCAAGTCAACCATCCATTCCAAAAACTCTCACTATTATCACGGAGAGCAGCTGTGATCTTTGACTGTCAGCACATGATCATGTACCATTAAGCACATCATCTGTAAGCACAATGTTATAGATTTATATCTAGTAATGTTCTTGGCATGCTGAGATTAATGTGATTCATTAGTTTTGAAATTCACTAGTTTTTTGTTCATAAAAACCGTGTAGTGATCTGTTGCATAAAGAGAATGTAGCAGGTTAAAGATTCACCAGTGCTTTTTAGCTTCTGCAGTCTCGGCATAATTGTTTCAACAAATCACCAACTAAGTTGCACAAACAGTTACGATTAACCAAAAGAAGTTGGGAAACAGACGTTGAGATGTTCTTAAGACTACTAGACCAGCTTCAGGGAGGGAAGCAAAGCCTCCCCCTCAGCCAATCTGAAGAGCAGAAGATTTAATCTCCGAGCAACGCAACACCTCCATTGCCATTGTAATCGGACAAAAGGGCTGCCTGAATCATTGCTCGTTGGTTATTTCTTTTTTCCGTTATCTTAACCCACGAGATGAGATGGAACTTTCAGCTCAGTAAATCATCACCGAGAGCAGCCTTTCTCTGGTAAGATGAGTGTTCAAGCTCTTCGCCGGCTCGGCCATCCTGGGTTTTCTCTGGCCGGTTACATGTGCTGTGGCCTGTAATGACAGTGTTCAGACTTACTTGTTTGCGTTTAGCTTATGATCTGTAAGCACAATGTTAGTAGAGCACTGAGCGGTTTGCTTTTGCAGTCAACTATACTTGAGTTGTCTCAAAATTAGCAAAAGAACAACTAATTTAACCAAAAAAGTTTAAGAGAATGAAACAGATGTTCTTAAGACTACTAGACCAGCTTCAGGGAGGGAAGCTAGGCCTCCCCCTCAGCCAATCTGAAGAGCAGAAGATTTAATCTCCGAGCAACGCAACACCTCCATTGCCATTGTAATCGGACAAAGGGGCTGCCTGAATCATTGCTCGTTACGCTTCGAGAAGAGACGATCTTCTTTTTTTTGAGCGGAGAAGAGACCATTTTGACACCAATAGGAAAGCAGAGAAAGGCGCAAGAAACACACTGACAAATTAAAAGGAGAGGAAGAGACAACGAAAGCAAAACAGGAGATCACCGCAGATCGAACCGACAAGGGGAAACGAAGTGATGAAACGAAACTCGTCGTGGGCACAGGGATTCGCGATCTATGGATCGAATCGTTCTAAGTTGCGGCGGCGCCGAGTTCTTGGCTGTGTTGCCAAACGCCTCTACCTCGTGCGAATTTATATGGTGAGGGAGGGAGGGAGGGAGGGAGGAACCCTAATTAGGGGTTTGGCCAGATAGAGAAGTTACAAGAATACCCTCGTGATCCACCCGTCCGATTCCAATCGGACGGTAAATATCGATATAAGGAGGACGTGTTTGTCCAACAGGTTATCTACCTTACATTAGGAAGCAGGTCGGCCCACCTCTCAGATGGCCCAAAATAGGTCCACTCTAAATGGTAAAGCATCATGTTGGAGGATGACCAAACACAACTACACCCGTGATTTCAGCCCAACCTAGCAAAGGACTAAATTCCCTAAAACAAAGAGAGGCTAAATTCCCTGGAAAAAAAAAGCTTAAGGCATCTCAGCGAGGTGTTGGTGTTTGTTTGTTTTCTTTTAAACGATTTGTGGGACACCTGCAACAAAAAATTAGGGCGTGCAACAAAAGAAAACATCGTGCGATAAGAAAACTCGATGTTACGGTGATTTCCTTTTTTATAAATGGATCACTTCCCGATTTTATTAAGAAACCATGAAGTTCGACTATAAAACCCAATCAACCGAAAAGAAAAAAAATAAAGTGGCACGACATGCTACCACCCATGGACAAAATCCATACAAGTCCTCTGTCGCCAGCAACCGAACCGATTACAAAAACCAGCCTATCTTAGATCACGAAACAATGAGTTAATTGAGACTGAAGACTGAGACTGGGCATCTCTTAAACACTGCGGACGCATTATAACTGGCGCTCATTCCTTCACTCAATCAAACACCTCGACTGCAACCATTCCGAGCCTTCTGAATCCTTGCTGGAGAACACTCGAACAGCAATTGCCGCCGGTCTCCAACAACACCAAAGCAAAAATTCTCTATCAAAATGTTCAAAACATATGCCACCAATAACACCGGCCGTAAATATTTGTCTCGGTGGACTGAGCGCCGTGGAATATGAGTAGGATCGATTCACCTCTATAGTCTTCTAAACCGTCTGTTTGCGGGGCATCCGTCTCCTGCTCTGGTGGCGGATCCAAATGTTTCCCAACAAAGAAGAAGAACCCTCTCATTTAAATAACATCATCACCATGTTTGGATTCGATGAATGAAAGTGGCGATGCCATATATAGGAAAGGGAGCAGAGTGATCATGCTAAAACGAACATATGATAGATAACCCGTTCTAAGATAAGACCATTTCTAAGCAAAAAGGGCCTAGGCTTACTAGTGAGAAGGCACGGCCTGCTCTATGTTTGTCCGGCTGGAACGATCGCAAATTGGCAACGCACAGTCAGGGAGCTTGACAGCGAGAAGACGCCGTGGTATTTTCCACGGCGGCATCTCGAATCTTGGCATCACATCGAAGAATCCTTTCAAACTTCCGGCTCGCCGGTCGCATACGCAAATCTTCCTTTCGGCTCTCTTTTTACGCCTTTACTATTTTGGACGCGATCGTGACTGTCACAGGGGGACCGACGATGCGGATGCCGACATAGCCTTCTCTACCCGAAAATCGACGGCTGCATCAGCAACGTACGTAACGAACTTCACCAATGGGTGGTTTCGGACTTGGAAATTTATTTTCGGACTTGGCGAGGCACGTAAAATGTACTCTTGCTTTCAAGTTAGACGTTGGAAATCGCTGCTCAAAGAACATATACAAAGTTTATTCAAATAAATTTTTTGTCCATTCAAAAAGATCATCTATAAAGATAGTATATTAGCTGAATCTTCGTCTTGCTATATGAAATTAATACTGATTAAAAGATAAACTAAGTTTTTATAAAGAGACGGATCCTATAAAGAGTTTGCGCTCAATATAAATAGCTCTGTAAGTGACTCTGCCTGTAGACAGAAATGTACAAGATATTGCTAGTGTTCACTCTATATGACACAAAGGTCACATGAGTCAGCAGTTGTCTGTGACCTCTCGATAAGAGATTCATCCTGCCGGCGATGTGGACGATACAGCTCGCAACAGTTTAAGCAACGGGACGGTCAGAAAATGACTTGACCTTGACAAGGATGGAGCACTCGAGCATGTCCACAGGTTGCACGGGACAGACAGGATAGGCAGCTGCAAGTAGCAACTTGCAATTGCACGCAGCTCCGAAAGGCCGCGCAACGGGAGGGGTCCCCAATCCCACTCGGCCCCCGCGGCGCCGAAAGAGGCAGATTACTTACTGGGACGAGGCGACCGGGCGTGATCGCACCTACACCCACGGCGCAACACGGTGAAGGGTGGGTTTCATTCTCTTTAGCCCCCCTTTTGTCGTTGCTTGGATCTGAAATGCAAGATATTTTTGTTAGGAAACGGTGGATTTTCATATTAACTCTGGAGGTTTTGCGTGTTTCGCTCGTCAGATTTGGGGAAGGATCGACCGATTGGAAGGCTATATTACCTACTTTATTGGATGAGCATCTGTCCTGTCGAAGCACTAGTGCTAATGCGCGTGGTTTTTGGCGTTCTATCTTTGCACTCATCAGCTTAATCCACGCCCTTGTCAAACTCGGGCCTAGCTCGTTGAGCTGTGCAGCCAAGTCGTTCTACAGTCTCCGCTGTCTTTTCACATAGTGGGCTCAAGAAATCAGAATCAAATCCATTAAACAAATCTCCAATAAGAACAAGTATCAAAAGTGGGACATACATTGGAGCGTTATACGGAATAAAGGAACCGTAGAGAAATTTTATCCTACAACTCCGCGAGACACTTTGGAACGCATGAATGCTCAAAGGATTAACTTTTTGGAGTATCCTAATTTCTAAACAAGAGCCCAAACCTTGTGATGAAATTTCTTTAAAATGTTCGAGGCAAGATCATTCTTTCTTTCCACTCTTCACTTGTCCTAATCAAGAAATATTTCCCTATGAAACACTCGTAGAGCATGAAAACATGAATATTACGTAAGTATATGTTTCCGATTCTTGTGGGAACCAACCAGACTAAAATTCGATCTGTCCAGTTTTCATTTTCATGCGTTTCAAAAGGCCATAGTATTTTTGCAGCCCTAGGCAGATCATCAGTAGTAATAAGAAATTAAACTCGTGAACAACATGGATACATTTCACAATCATTTGCTATTTTCACCCGTATTAGGAGGCTGTGTTATTTCTATTTCTTTAATTGTTAGTGACGAACAGGTAAGAAAAGTTCAACTTTATACATTTTTTAAGTATGATAATGCATGCTATTTTCCCTAATTGGTGTTAATTTAATGCAATCGTGTACCACAAGCGAATTCGGGAGCACATCATCCAACCTTTACCCCGTGAACCGTCGGGAACAGAGGCTTGAGATCCAAGCAAGAGAGAATTGGAGCTCGGAAACTCCATGTGAGAAATTATCATCTCTCCCTCTTCAATTAGTACCGTCCGATGGTCGATCGAACGGCCATAAAGTGCCAGCTGAAGCAAAGGATGTATTGGTTCCCAGTGTTTGACTATCCAGTCACATTCACCTTCTTTGAGTAAGGAGAATATGACCTCAGCTTATATGTGGCACTGCTGTACACGTACACCGAGGCGTAACGTGCCGCCTCGATTCATTGAACCTGGACACATTTTCGCTGCCCTCCACAGTTGCAGCCACTCTGCCCTATAAAACGAGACACACAGCACGAGAGAGAGATCCAAACCAACTCGCCACGAACCTAGCTCCAGTTTTGAGCATTGTACACTGCAAATTAATATTGTAGCGCTCGCCTCGATCACCCTCCAAGAAGATTGGAGGCATGGCGAGGAAGGCGGCCATGGACAGCAAGAGCTCCGTGCTGGAGAAGGCGGTGGCGGCGGCAGAAGCGAGGGAGGAGCGGCTGCGGCGGGAGCTGGAGGCGGCGCTTGCGCGGGTGGCCGTGGCGGAGGAGGCCGAGGAGCGGCTGTGCGTGCAGCTCGGCGAGCTGGAGGCCGAGGCCATGGCGCAGGCGGTCGAGTACCAGCAGCACGTCAGGGCGCTCTCCGAGAGGCTCGCCTTCATGGACGGCGTCCTCAGGTCGACCGGCCTCCAGAGCACCGTCGCCGCTGGCGTCGTGGGAATGGATTGATCAAGTTTCCTTGATCACGGTTTTTTTTTCGCAACCATGTATTCGTGCGAACTTGTGCGTGGTGTGCGTTTTTGTTCTTCGTTATGAAATTTGTACGTGCGTGTGGCGTGCTTTGGATGTACATTAACTTGAGATATATGTATAGAATTCAAAAGTAGGAAATAGCATACCATTAGCTGATATACGTATGGGAACATGGGTACATGATATTGAATGTCATCCAGGTCAATTAAGGCGCAGAGCTGGCTCGGGCTGCAGGAACTTATGCTAAAATAATTAAGGAGCCAGTCGCACAAGACACCATCGGGTGTTGAAAATGTCTTGTGCGGCTACCATCGGGTGTTGAAAAACTCATAGATTCCCGATGCCGAGCTACTATTGGTATAGCTTCCAATCCCAACCATGGTGCACGTAAGCTTGGTCTTTCTAGTTTGCCGATAAATGGTTACTACTCCTATCTCGGTTTTTGTCTAATTGTTATTTCTGACAGCAACACCATCTCTAATAGTACCAACAATTTTTCTAGTTTTATGTTACTGAAATTAATATTAAAACATAATGAGTCAAAAATAATTTCTGTAACAATTTAGTAATACCATTTGCATATAACAGTGACCAATTGTGTAAAAAATACTTTTAATTATCTTTAATTTTTTAGACTTATACATGATATTAAATCGGTATAGGAAATAAAAGTTCTGATCTTGAGCTGGCTAGCCAGTCATTGTACCCAACCAGTAAGTTTTATTTACATATGATATGATATACGTGGAATTAAAGTTTAGATCATGGTTAGCTGATCATTTGTATATAATATTAGATTAGATACTCTCGATGAAGGTGAAACAAAAAACAAAGGCTAGGGCTCCCGTGTCGTTCCGTGAAACGACCCGGGGGCAACAAGTCTAGCGGCCCTCCACCTGCTCCACTCACTTCCGCCATCAGCTTCGGCCGCGGTAGCAGTGAGCCTCGTTCCCAAAGGGAGCGGGAGCACGACGTGCTGCAAGATATCGGATGGTGGGCCGTGGCCGGCCATGGGAGGTGTTGCGGCTGCTAGCGCCGACGGCTAGCAGGAGGAGGTGCGGCTACTGGCACTAGCGGCCGGCGGGCCATGGCTTGTGCAGATCTGAGGCTAGGACGACTGTGGCTACGGCTCGAGCGCGGGTGCGCTTGGCAGTGGGTGGGCTGTGGGCGCTAGCCGTCGGCGGGAGGAGCAAGAGGATGGCGGAGCAGAAATTTAGCGCGGCACGGTGACGGCGGGTTGCGGGGCTGCGGTGATCGGTCCTCGGCTGCGGGGGATGCGGGGCTATGGCTGTGCACACTTGACGGCGTCGGCTATTGGAGGTGGTGCAGCTGGTGTGAGCCGGTGGGAGGTGGTGGTGTGGCAGAGGTTGTGTGCCGGCAAGGTGCTTTGTGGCGTGCACGACGATGCGAGCTGGTTGGGGTGCTCATGCAGGACGGTGGGCAAGGCGGGTTGGTGGATGGTCGGTGCAGGCAGGAGTAGGTCGGGGCAACTCTGGGTGAAAATCTTGTTCGGACTTAGTCGGAACTAGCGACGACTATGCATGCAGGTGCTAATTACCTCCTTGGAGGAGTCGTGGTGGTGTTGTGCTCCTATCCTCTTCCCGTCATCTAAGCTCCGGGGGAAACCTCGGATCTGGGTCTTCCTAAATCGGACGATGTTGGCGCTTCTGTGTCATTTGCCTCCTTGGAAGCATCGTCTCGGAGTCGGCTACAACTTCGGGGATCGATGGTTGTCGGTTCCTTGGATCTTTGGCGTTGGGATTCGTATGGCAACGACGATGAAGACGATTGGAGTTTGGGTCGTGACATGGCTTTTGGACCTCTACGGTCTGTCATGGCAGTTGGGTTTCTTTGTGCATCACTTCTGCCGCGGTGTGGTGAAGTCAGAGCTATAGTGTCGCTGGACGACATGGCGGCGATGGCGACTCGCGAAGGGTGATTTTGGTGGGTGACGCTCCTAGCTGCTATGATGGGTTTGCATATTTCTCCTGCAAAGCTCATTGATGAAATAAAAGCTGTCTTGTCCTTTGTGCGTTGGACGATTATTTTGGTAGAGCCAATGTGGGCTTAGTGCGACCATTGCAAGTGATCAGTGTATTGTGGTCATCTGCGGTGAAGCTGGACTCGCCGGTTCAGGAGTGATAGGTGATGATGACGACGTTGGTGGACGACCTCAACAGATGGTTCTTCTCAACGGTATGTGTCCAGTCTATGTTTGTGGCCAGGTTGACCAGGTTGTAATCTTAGTTTTCACTTAGTTTCTCTCTAATTAACTAGACAACTCTTTTATGTTTAATTAATAGATTGAGGCTAATTTGCATCCGGTAAAAAAAAAGATCGATATGTGGAGTTAAGATTCATATCATCAGTTGTTGATAGTAGATCAGTACGCGGACTTAAAGCTTATGTAGCTGTTTTATGAGATGCAAAATTATGAATACCTATCAATCGTGAGCTATTACTAATTAAGGTACACCAGATCGTTGCCGATAATGTTCAGGTATAGTTACGGTGATCTATCGACTATGATCTATTTAGGTACAATTATGGTGATATATTGGTTGTGATCTGTTTAGGTACGATTATAATGAGCAATCGACAGTGATATATTTAAGTACAGTTATGAAGATCTTTTAGTTGTGATCAACTAATAATAAAATGGTCCACCAGATTAATGACCGGATATTTTATTCTTTTGTGAAAATTTCTAAGCTCTCTCTGCTTTACATGTTGTATTGTATTTTTAGTATATAATAGATGGTTAATGTTTTTACCGTTCAAAAAAATGGTTAATGGTTTTAAAAGATTGACTTACTGTATTATAAATACCATCTGAAAAAGAACGGGAGTGCAAATTCGTAGGCAGCTCAGGCGGCAAAGGAAATCTGAGAACTACTTGGAGAGTCAAGAGCACGGTACCTCAGCCTCAGCTTGGAAATTTCGGCCAAAACCTGACTTCACGTAAGCCTGAAACATCAGAGCTTGAACAGTTCAATCATTTGGATCGACTCGATGACATTACTAGAAACAAGACTAACCCCGCACAGAAAACGACTACACCAGATGCTAGATTAAGCAACAAAATAAGGAAAACGTGGACCGACCAACATCATCCAGCTCAAAATAATTGCTAGACTTTATCAGAGAACATCACCATGACCAGTACAGGATAAGGAACAATTTCACCATACCAAATCTTCAAACCCATCTTTGGATGTAGAATTCACAGAGATAAACTCTAATTTGGAACCTTTTACGCTACTGGAAATATCAACAGATGTCTTGTTCATCAATCACAACCACATGTAGCTGGTTCGACATATAGATACGAACAAATGTGATTAAATGATCTGGTTCATGGTACCAATTGACTGGTTTCACCGCTTCTATGTTTATCCATACGTAGGTTACCAACCCTAGCGAGTAAAGGTTATGCGATGCCAATACTTAGGGATATATATTTTAAGAAAACGAACTACATGAGATAATGCTAACTAAATATGGTAACAAGAAAAAAAGAAATGTATTCACCATATAGATTTTAAAAATAGATTAAAAAAATACCATCTCAAAAATAGAATATGATAGTTCAGAACGAGACAGGTTGGTGCCAAGTACCAAAAATTACAACAACTGAGAAGTTGATCTTTGCTTACTGGAATTTACAAAGCATATTTGAAAGAAAAAAACATAGTTGATTGTGTATGGAAGTTTACATGCTAGTCTATTTTCTGAGTTCTGTGTATGATTTGGGGGGTATGATGGCCAATCATGGACATCAGATATTTGACACTTCACAGAAGCATGAAATGAAAATGGACATGTCTTTTCCCTCTCCCCGTCCGTTATTCTTCTATATGAACTTTCTCATCCTGAAAATTATCCATCATCCAGATAACTGATTAGATGTGAAAGTGAAATGGTCATCCTTTCCAAAAGAAACTAGGACACTTCCGCAATGGACGTGTGAAGAAAATCAATCAGTATATCTTCTGCAGGTTTTCTAAATCTTTCTCTGAGAAAGAAATATAAATTGTTCAACATTCTGAAAAGTTCACCAGAGCAACAAACAACTCAACAGATGTGAATTCCTTTCAGGTTTTAGGAGGTTACAGTGTGTACCAAAGACAAAATGGTAGCGGTGACCTATTGGTGTAGAATTGAAAACAAGTACAAAGAGTCCGCGACACCACAATGACAAAAAAACATGTGCTGTGGGGCTTGCCCCATGAACCTCGACTGTACATCATATCATGTATGAAGATGTCATAACACAAGTGGATCTCCATCAATCATCATGGAGAGAATATCCAAACATCAAGAAAGAATATTCTCCAAAGTAGATAAGTAACATGACTAACTATTGGCCTATGGCTTTCTTCAGAAAAAATGTTCGGGTATTGTGTCAAATTGAAATCAATTTACTACATTTAACTCAAATAAATGTAGTAACCTGTTCGAAGTAGCAGGATGGTCAGCCTTTTTTTTTACTTACTAGTGTGTAAACTGTGGGGTGTGATACAGCAGCGGGGTGAACTTCGTAGGATAACTGTATAAGTACAATGAGGCCTGTAGTATTTTTTAGAGAAAGACCAAAATGGTCCACCTTTGTTAGAAAGCTAAACGGCCTGTAGCACTATTGGATTTCTAGTTACAAGCTTGTGCATGTGCAATGTTTGCAGTGTAGTTATGGACACTTTCTGTAATTTCAGTCATGAAACAAACCAGGCAAAAAGACACCCTACTTCATCACAGCCAAATTGAGTACAGCGATTTTGCTTAAGAAAAAATGATGCAGTCATAGCATAAATGCTTGCTGCTGGCTTATAATGATGTCTGCTCTGTGTAGCCTAGTCCATGTGATATTCCTCATCGAAACAAGGATCTCCCGAGTGGGCCGCAGCCAAGGAAAGTGGCTTACACTGACCAAAGTGGGTGAATCCACTATATGTACAAATATGCAGGCAAAGTCTTGTACTACATCTTAGGACAAAAATGTACTATTTTGCCTCTGATGTAAACTATCAATTTTAAAAATGATGCTTCATCACACTATCTCCTAATCCCCTCTAAAGGTTCACTATTGTTTGGCGTTTGCAGCTGACAAGCTCCATAGGCCTAACAGTACTAGCTACAGAAAACCATGTTTCACTAAACACTGAATTACAGCAAGCTCGCACCAACACATGGCCGAAATATCTAAAACAACAGATAAGAATTTATATGATGATCCAAATGTTAAATTATTATTTTTAATGCAGATTTCAGTGGGTACAGTTCCAGTAATTAATCAAAGAGACTCCAGAGTGCTTCTTACATCCACTAATATGCTTCATATTTGCTCCAGTGTGTCGAAGGACCTGAGTTACACGAAATGGAGCAACGTAAACTGAGCTCATAACTTATTCAGTAAAGGGCTTGTAGTAATTACTATCTCATATCAATTTAACTATAAACTTAGAGTCAGAAGTAAATGCAACTATAATTAAAGAAGTTAAATTAACTCTGCACAGAGCAGCAAACAGCGAGAACGGATGTTGAAGACTTATTGATTACTGTTATAAAGTAGATAATTTGATGTGACAGGACTGTACATCAATGTTTCAAACAAAGTCACATTGCCAGTGATACCGAGTGAGATCGATTCATTCAAAATATAGCAGATATGATAATTATTTGAAACAAAACCACATGCTAATGCACACGATAGAAGTAATCGGGTGTTATTAGCTCAGCAATCAAAAGAATAGCAAGATTTTTTTTTGACATAAAAAAGCAGAAGGTGATTGCCCTAAAAATGTAGAACAAGATAATAATCAGATTTCATGAAGAGAAAGACACACGGAGTGTCACATTGAAAAGCATATATACCTTCTGTATGTGGGTAAGTTCAGCTATAGCTGTGATGCCTTCACAAAAGAGGCTGTGCTTTTGTGAAAACAAAAACTCCACCACCACCAACTGAACGTCCCAGGAGCATATCACGGTCAAGGTAAGAAAGATAGTATAATCCTCCAGGTGATCGTCTGACATCAAATTCAATTGGAAACTCAATAAACAAAGGAAGCAAGAATCGAGAGGAAGTAAACAGGAATAACTACCTCTCGGGGCCACTGACAGGAACTTGAGCTCGAAAAGTTTTAAGGAACTGCAATATCTGCATGAACAGATTCACCACAATGAAATACTGGTATTATGGCTGATGAATAAGAATTACAGCAGAAAATTTTAAAGTGAAATGCCAATCCTAAATATTACTTCTTTTTGAATTCATCTCTTTACTTTTAGGACAGAATAGAAAAGTAATAGCATTTTATATACAGTGGTCTCTGGCAACTAGCAGTTCCCAAAACTAGTATAGCTCTCTATTAGAACAACACATATGGACAACGGAGGAAGTCTATTTTTAATGAAAAAAAGATTGTAACCATGACAACAAGGGTAGTATGCAAATTGAAAATATATTTATATTAATAAGTCCTGGAATACCTGAAGACTCAAAAATGACCGGGGAAGTATAGCAGGGGCTATAAGTGCTTGTAGTTGCTCACTAATCTTGATATTTTCTACAGCAACCTGTTAAACAGTGGATCACAAGTGACAACTAACACTAAAAATAAGCCAGGCAGAAAAAAGAAGGTAAAACACAGCAATCAAAGAAAACAAGGGAGGCCAATTGGTAGCATAAGCATATTCTCTCCAGAAGGGCGTAGCATGAGATGGTGCATGGAAATACAGACTAAAGAAATTTCAGTACTGCAAACAACCTGTATACATTTCTAGCATCATGTTTCATGCGAAACGAATCATGGAGAATGCTAACTGCTAATGTGTTTCATATACTAATTAGCTGCAGATACATCATGCCAGCTACCTACCGTTGCACATGGAACATCCCATCATATCTATCACTGTCCTATCATCACTGCCAACCTTTTTTATTGCAGCACTTTCTCAAATAAGCACTCAAAGATATTTTGAATAGGAAAATTACCTCCTCAAACTGAAGAAATATGTTGCGCTTAGACAGAACATCAAATTTTGCAGAGACCATCAGTGTTGCGCCTTCTTGCTCCTATAGAGACCACTAAAAGAATCAAACACAAAAGAGCTAAACCAAATGAGAGTTTAAGACAAAATGTAAACAGTTCTTCATCAATGACATGCAGACAGGCTGATTACATCATGCAACATATGTCAAAGGAAGGGAATAGGTTTCCTCTTTTAATGACAAAAAACCATTAAAGTGTACTGCACACTGCATAATATAAAAATAACACAATTCTGTAAAGAATAATCAAGGCTATTTCTTAAAAAAAAGGAAACAAATGAGCATTCTGCAATCAATTGTACAAGTCACTGCAAAGCTAAAATCAGCATATTTTCTATGTGTTTCACTAAATTACGGTCATATTCATGCATATGATGAGCTAAAGCCTCTACTTAAATATATCCGCAATTTATGGAGATGAATTGCCGCCATGATGATAGTGATATAGACCATGCTATGCATAGAGCACACTTTTTTCTCTAACTGTTTCACTAAATACTATAAAGGCAGTCCTAGTAGAAACTACAAGTTAACAAGCATACCACCCTTTCGCTGTTTTACATTTTTGACCGTCCACAGTGACAACATTCGTAAAACACAAATGCGTAACAGTTTGAGGTTCAGCTACAGTCGAGAGCTCATTTCCAACGAACTGAAATGACATAATGACTGAACACACCCGTTGTGGCAGAAATTTAGGATCAACACCTCCAAGAAAGGACATAAACAAGAGATACAACACTCATAGAAAGTTTACCTCCAGCAAATTCTCGATGCTCCACCGCACAACATTCTGCACAACACCACCATCTGACCGATCCTTGCACTCGAATTTCTGGTATATTTGCCCTACCTTCACATATCCAAAGCACCACCCCAACATAAGGTTCCCAGCACTTCCCCCAAATTTCTCAAACATGATCATCTATCTATACACACTAGTAAAATACCAACTCCAGCACCTCGAAAGCAATCTGTTCAAGTATCACATATCGATTCATCATCATTCTCTAATAGCTCATCCATAGAACATTAAAGTGCACACAACGGAACTTAACAGAGCTTTCCACAATATCAAACATTTACATAGGCGAATAATTGCTAAGGTTATGGCATCCGTAGTAAATTGGTTAAGGCATGGCATATTGGCATTTGCAAATGTTACTAATTGGAATGGGATTGTCACGATGAATCAGGAACATCGAGGTAGAGGCAGAGGCACCTGCAGGAGAGGGAGCCTCTCGGCCGCCTCGAACAATACGAGCACGTCCGATGCCGACGTGTAGCACAGCCTCCAGGTGCCGTCGAGCGCCGCGAGGTCCAGCGGCGCCCCCTCCCCGGCGCCGAGCTCCTCCACGCACACCTACACAAAACACACGCACATCAAATCGAAACTGAGCCGCGCAGGCGTAAACACGAGGAAGGAAGAAGCTAGGGCGGGCGGGGTCCCGTACGATGGCCTCCTCGATGTCTGCGCGCTGGTCGGGGCCGGCCGCCGCGCCGCGCCGCGTCTCCTGCACCGCGCGCAGCAGCTCGTGCTTGCGCCGCTCCGTGTCTGCCTGCGAGCGAGCAGAGCGTCAGAGAGTCGGTGCGTGTAGCTAACGAGACCGCCGAGGGGAGGGTCCGTACTGCGGTGAGCGGGGCAGCGGCGGCGGCGAGGAGCGGAGGAAGAGGAGGCCTGCGCCGTGGGTGGTGCGGGCGGAGGTGGCCGTGCCTCTGAGGAGACGGCGGTGGCTGATGAGGAGGGGTTGCGAACCGGCGGAGGGGAGCGGCGGCGAGCGCCATGTTTCTGAGTTGCGCTCCGCGTGGGTGGCTCGAGTGGATGGAAGCGCGGCGGCTTGGGCTGTTCCACTGCCACGGATCGGTGTGTGTCTGCGGCCGTTGGTCAGAAATGCATTCCCTTCGCCTGCCGTCGCCACCATCCGTCCAAGATCGGACGGCTGAGAGAGGCTTTGTTCTGCCCGTCCTCCGCCTGCAGCACTCCCAGTCTCCCACCACCCGTCCGGCACAGCGCGCGCCGGCGCCAAGCATGCCGCGCGTTTGTAACACATGACAGAGAAACTCTCGCCGCGAAACAAGATCTGAAAACCGCTAAACCAATTAACAGAATGTCGCACTGAAGCTTACTAACACATGCTATTTGTCATGATCATTTTCCTACGAAGCACAGTAGCACTCCGAATAAGCAGCAAATGGCACTGTTATTACCCAACATATTCTGCTAATGGTACTCACAGGGTGACATTCAAAGACGGGTATCAACAAAGCTTGACGCAAAAGAAAACTTTCCTTTACTTTGGATATAATTGGCTTATAAAGTACAATCATGGCCCGAGATCTTTTCCAGTGAAAAAGGAACATTATAAGTCACAAGATATGTTTGTGTTGAAAGCACGCTTGTCGGATAGGGGCCACTGAAATCTTGGGTTCTCCAAAGAGGCTTCTTCAAATTACAGATGATGGTAGCTACTCTAGTTGATTTCTCCGAACGTAGCAGCATCCGCCGAAAGTTGGTAGCTGCTGCAGGTTCTTCTTCAGCATGAAGTTCCAAGTTTCAGTTGCTTCAGGCTGGCCCTTGTTTCAATAGTTTCAAGCCTTGCTGATTTCGGCTCTGCAGAATGCACACGACAAGGCTAATTGTAAGGATAGCAGCAGACTATTTTAGGATCTCTTCAAGATAGAATGACCAGCAGTCCAGCAGTTACCTGAAAAGCATGCTGCAGCAGAAGACTTCAATGGTACCTTGGTGATACTCCTCTGCTACGAAGGGGATGTTAATAATCCTCTTCAGTAGCTCTTGCCTCCCGCCGAATGAAAAGAACTGACGGATCAGCAGTTCACCTGCACAAGCAAAAGAAACAAGTGAACACTTGTATGAACAAACAAAATCAACTTAACAAAGGAAGAATTATATAAAAGACCAAAATATTTCCCAAAAAGTTAGCACCTGGATGATCCTGCAAAACAGCAAAAGTTTAAGGAAAGAAGCAAATCAAAAGAAAACAGGAGGGAGCAAATATAAATGTTAGAAGCATAACCTGCAAAAAAGAAAGCCATATAACAGAAAGAATTAAGCTATATGAGAACAAACCATAAATAACTCAGACTTGATCAGCAACCTGCCACGCAAAACACTAACTATGCAGGAAATTCAGTTAGTAAGTTCACACCCCAAATGTAGGCACAAGTAATCTTCAATACATCGTCAACTATATCAGGCAAATTTGCACAGCTTGGCTGCACTAAAACGCATCAGATAATTAACCTTACGTGAACATCACAACAAAAAAGGAGCTACAAGAATGTAAAGTTAGAGCAAACAAGATTAATGTACTGTAGGGAAATAATCTAAACGGCAACAGCAAATGATTATCTGAAATTACTACTTAATTCAGAATAGGCTGTTCAATCGGAGAAACGAGTTACAACAAGGTCCCATGAAACTGAACTGATACTACATAGACATTTATTTAGTGCCTCTAAGGAGTCTCATATCCCTTCATAGTTCTACAAGAAGGAAGCCCTTATAGTTCCATCCTGTCAAAGAAGGGAAAAAGGAGTAGAAAGAACCACATAAGGTGGCTGGGGAAAGAAAAGATGGAAGTCTCATTAGCTCTAGCTCAGGTCCATGCCATCTCCAGCTTGGCTCGGGATTGGAGACACAGCAGAGTAGGACCTTTCGAAAGGGGAAGGGTGCAGCTGTGCACCCCGCCTGCGCTTAAAGGAGCACCCTTCATGGTTGTCAACTTCATGCTTCCTCCGGATTCCCCTCACCGCCTGCAGCTCCAGTGGCGAGAGCGGGAACAACTGCCCACTCACTCGGCAGAGCGAGTTGTGGTTGTCATAGAGGATCCTCTGGTTACAGTTTTTGTCACAAATGTGCGTCGTTCCAGTCAGTTTGCAACGGAACATATTTCCAAAAATGTGCTCATTCTGGCACCTCTTGTCACACTTGTGACTGGGGATTGACCCTTCAGTGTTAAGAATAGTGGACATGAAAATCACATTGCTGGGCTCAGCAATCACAGATTTGCCAAGTACCTCCATTGTACTGATGTAAGAAACCGCTTCACAGACCCTTTTTCTCAGTTATCGGGAGTTTCTGCAACCCAAAACAAGAATTTGCTTCAGAATTTTGTTTTGGATCTTTTGCATACGTCCGACTCTGTGACAGTTCTTGTTGCTTACCGAACCAACTCAATGAATAAGTTACGGTAAAAATGAGGACTTTACATTGAATATTCATTGGCATGAGAAGAATTTATTAACAGTGATATAACCTCGCAGAACTGCCAATAAATTAGCTCATTCAGCAAAGTAGCATACACGATTTATCACAGATTTGCGATAATTTCACCACAATTCTATGAAGCATATACTATCTTGGATGTACTTTATGATCTGTGGATTCTCACACGCTCCAACTGACATGACTCACCAAATTAACTCGCGTTTTACATATTTTGACCAAAACCGGTAAGATTGCACAACGCCAAATCCTAATTCGAACGGATAATATACCTGGCATCAAACCTTAGACCAATCCAAAAGTCCACAAATTCCCCAATATAAAACTCCCAGATACAAACAAAACACAAGGCAGCACCACCAATTTTAACCGTGCAGGTAAACCAGAAACCTAACTGCCCTACCTTTTTTCTTCCACAATTTCACCAGATCTAAACAGTGAAAGCCCCACCTACCACACCACCCACCATAAATTCACACCAAAATCGCCATCAACAGCTTCCCAACACCAAAGTCCACTCTAATTCGCGACCCCCAGGGGATCCAGATCAGCCAAATCACATCAAAACGTCCTCCTCGCCCCCTCTCTTCCCCGAAACACCACAAAATCTCGGGTGAAAACCTTACAGAACCAAAGTAGCAACGGGGTAGAAGCGAAGAACACTTACCAGCAAAAGTTGAAGCCGGACGGGGAGAAAGGACGGGGCAAGAACACTCTCTCTCCTCCCTCCTCTCTCTCTCTCTCTCTCCCCCCTTCCTCCTCTCTCTCTCCGCCGCGTGGAACCAGGGAACACGAACCTCGCAGTCAGCAGCAGCGCCCCGGAGGAAGAGGGAAGGGGGAGGGGTGGGGGCTGATTTATAGGATCCATGGCCTTCGCGGAATGACCAAAATGCCCATGGGTGCCTCGGACGTCGACACGAAGCTCGGTCGCTCACTTTCTGTCCCTACTTCCGCGGCTTCGGCTCGGCTATCGGCTTCGGCTCGGTCCTGTCCCCCGGGAGTTTCATCGTCGTTTCGTGGTAATCACATGCCTGATTTTCTTCCACGGGACCATGGTCGGGACCCACTTAGCAGACTACATAGTACTTGCAGTAACATATTGCTGACATGGCCACATGAGTAGCATAGATCATTGACCCGATATTTTTGTTACATAAGGCACGATAACAAAAACACAGCTTAGTTTGTGGTCGATGTATTGTGTAGTGTTGAGCTTGCTTTTAAAATGATCTTAGAAAGTGGTGAAGGGTTTTATATTATGTAGTTTGGCAAATCAAATAGAGTTGTATAAAGTATATATGATCCCTGACCATTCTTTCACGTTTGATCTCATATATTTTGGAATGCAACGATGCATTCCTTTTTATTTTGGCTAAGTAGAAGAATCTAGGCACACGTCAAAAACTATAACCAGATCAACCGAATTAGAATATCATAATCCATCCCCGTGTTGCCGGATAAGTATTTGCAACATTCTTTCTAAAGCTTTTGTGCGCGAGGTTCACGCGAGCTACTATAACTAACTTGTTCGTCTAATCACCTATTCTCATTTGTTAATGATTGCAGGAAAGATACAAAGCAAACATAATTAAGTCCAAAAGGTACTCGCTTCACCTTTTGTTAATGCCTGCCTGATACGTGCACCAAAGGGCCTGGCCGTATCTTCCAGTCCAGTATTAGCTCACATAACGCCTCCACCGATTGGTTTGGTTCTAGAAGCTATAGACCCAACGAAAAGTCCTAGAGCGATACCAAGAGAAGGGCTCGAGTGTAGTAGCAAAAAGAGAAGACTAGTGTCACAGTGATGATGTTTTGACTTCTTAGGCCCTGTTTGGTTCGGCTTCGGCTGCAGCTTTTCCCTTCCAACAGCCGAAGCCGAACCAAACGACCGGCTTCCGACTCGGCCACCGGCAGTGGAGGGAGGCTTGGGGCGTGTTAAACGGACCATTGCGGGAAGCCGGCCGGGAGCAGCTTCCCGCAGTGGTCGCCACCTTTTCCACGCGCTACCCCTCCCGCTTCACCGGGTCGACGCCGAGCTCCGCCGCCACGCGCCGCATGACCCCGAACTCCGCGGGCATCTCGCCCGCCGGCCAAGTCACCACCATGCAGCCGCGCCTCCACCCGAATCCGACCGGGGCAAGCCGGAGGGGAGGAGCCGGAGAGGAGGAGGGCACGGCGGAGGGGAGGGATTCGCCGGGGGAGGGAGAAGCGGCGGGGACCGAGGAGTTGAGGCGGCGGTGGATCTGGCTGGGGGAGGGGCGCCGGGGAAGGGGCGCCGGGGGGAGGAAGCGGCGGCGCACCCCGGGGAGGCGAGGGCGGTCGGTGGATCTGGCCGGGGAAGCGGCGCCGGGGGGAGGAAGCGGCGCCGGGGGGAGGGGCTCGCCGGGGGGAGGAAGCGGCGGCACACCCCGGGGAGGCGAGGGCGGCGGCGCTCGGGAGTGAACGGGGGCTGGGGTGGCCGGCCCGTGGCCCCCTGGCCCCTTTTAGGGTTAGGTTTTTTTTTGTATTATTATTTTCTGAAAATTTAGTTTACGAACGAATTTGTATTTATAATTTTGTATTTTGTATTTTTATTTATATGTTGGATCAAACCTCAAATATTTAGAGGGGCATTTCGGACTTTTCCTTATACAACAGCCAACAGCCACAGCCGAACCAAACACGTTCGTTCGCAGACTCACGAATCAACAGCTACAGCCGCTTATTCCAACCAGCCAGCCAACAGCCGCTTTTCCAACAGCCACAGCCCAACCAAACAGGGCCTTAGTGTCCCTCGGAAAGGAGTACGATTCAATAATTTAGTTTTTAAGAACAATTCTATTATTTCATAGTCCACAACCAAATGATCTATGATAGGAGTACTATATATCTCTAATAAAGGTGGAAAAGAAAATATTTTCTCATTATCTTACCTGTGATAGGAGTTGTTTTGTTTTTGAGAAACTCACAGGAGTATTGTGCTTCAATTAAGTAGAATAGAATGGTCCAGTTTAAAAGAAAATCAAAAAAAATACAAATACAAGAGACCAAGGTAAGCAAAAAGCTAGAGGTCCTGCAAACCAACAACGCTACAATGCTACAGAAACAACATGCCACCAAACAAACCACACCAGACGTACTCCAGGGGAGGCACCGAAGTCGCAAGATCAGCATGCCACTAGAGCTTGCCCCAGCGCCGAGGTTGCCCCACACCCTGTTGAGCCACTAAGATCCAACGTGACCTGCAAAAGAGGGTGCAGAAAACCACGACAAGCCCCAGAGAAGCAAGGAAGGCATACCGCTAGCAGTGCCGAGATGAAGGCCCCGAGTCATCCAAGAGCCGCTCCGCTGCTCCACAGACCCCATCATCGTTGATAGGAGAGAGAGCCGCATTCACAAAGGGAGGAGTGGACTTGAGCCGCTCCAGCTTTGATAAAGCACTGCGTACCACCAAACCCCGCGCCGTTCGCAACACCATCCTTGCACCTACCAGCCAGTGGCCCCAGCGCACACACAACCCAAGACTACCGTGCACGTCGACAAGACATCCAAAGATGCCATGCCTAGTCCGGGTCCGCTGACCCGGTGTCCGTCCCAACTGTCACGCTCTACGTAGTTCCACTATCGCCAACCCTTCGAGGTCATCGTCCTGACGTCCACCGCCTGCATGCAGGCCACAATGCCGCACAACCCAAAAACCACGCAGCCCTAGCTGCCCAAGAGCATCATCTGTAGTCCACGGCCACCACGTCAACACCCGGGACCGCCACCCTAGCATCCACTCCTGGCTAAGACGGTGAGGGAAGTCTTCATCACTGTATGAGGCCTCACCACATCGTTGGGACGCCTGGGAGCCTCACCACCAGCCTCGCCAATAAGGCTGGCCACCCTACTGCACCAGCAACCTAGAGCGGTCACCCTTGCAGTGCCTAGCCATAGCCTTTGCCCCTTGGAGCCGCTGCTGCAGTGCTACTTTCTTGGGCCATCGTCCCGGCCTCCTCTACCTAGATAGGACCGACAACTAAGAGACCCAATTGCCATGATTGACAAACCGTCATCCGGGGCCACCGCCTTCATGTCCACGGATGAACTAAAACCACCACACCTATCCCCTCTAACGGCCTCCACTGTCCCAAACTGGCTACCGAACCAGTCATGCTGCTAGCGCTCGTCTTGCCTCTCCTGCACAACAACACGACCAATATCGTAGTCAACTCTACTAACAAGGCCGCCCCAAGCTTTCGCGCCGCGCCAAGCTGAAAACATGCCACACTACACCGCCGCAGCATCCTCGCGCCCAGTCGGAGTCACCATGCCTCATCACACAACGTCCCCTAGGCCGCTGCCCCGGTGACCGCGCACACCGAGTGGGCCGCCTCCACGCACAGCTAGCCTCCACACAACCCACAGCCACCAGGGCAGCTGACACGCAACACATGAGCCAATCACAACCTCCACACGCTAGATCTGGCGCGGCTAGCGGATCTGGCGCGACACGCCAGCCTTGCCAAATCTACGAGCAATGACCCTTCCATGCCTAGACCCCGCCGGCCTCCACGCTCCGCCTGTGCCCTGCTACAGCATGGCCAGCCGAAGCCCCATCTCTGGCAGGAACCGAAGCCGAAATGCCGCCGGCAACCGCCTGCCTCACCAAGCCACCAACCACTAGAAGGACCCCTGTCACCTTCGGTCGGGGGGCCTGCTGCCACCGCGGTAGCCGCCAGCGCCAGCATCACTGAGGAGAGTGGAGGGAGAGGCTTGTGGAGGTGACGGCAATAGGGACACATGAGTCGTTCTTCGACATTTATTGAACCTCCATGGCCCAACCAAGTCTTTTAAGATTGGCTGATACTAGATTTTCAACCCCAGCCAACTAGTCATCACCAGGTTGTTGTAAGACTATTGTTGGGTCTTTTTCATCCCATACTCCAATGTCAACACAAGACTTGGTCCACCATATAAGGTCACAATGAAAAACTAATCCCACGTCTTTCTATCATAATTTTTTTTAAGACCCAACAATTCCTGGCATGTCTTTCTACCGTCCTACTTGTACACTTAAAATAAGGGCAACCTTAATGCATAGTGTCTTAAATTGTATCATACGTATTAAATATGTATTTTGGATTCCGCGTTAAAAACCATATTAAGATTAAGATATGGTCTCTCTCTTTTCTCTTTTCTCCTTGGTATCAATATTTTATTTAGCTAGATTATTTAATATACATTATTACGGTGGAGTACTGGAACTGGGAACCGGTCCACTTCGAGGGTCATTCCCTGAGATTGATGGAGACACGGTAGTGTTGCGTTTACTTGACTTTTAATTAGCTTTTAGGAAGAGATCTCATTCGTTCACACACAATTAAGCGAACGATGCAAGCTGAGTGGAGTGGAGTGGAGCGGAGCCGCGGAGCTCCGAGCCGAAGCCGATCCACCAAACTCAGCGGCTTGAGCGATCAAGCCAATGGGGCTCTTACACGTGTCCACGCGCCACCTGCGATCGGCCACGTGACGGATCTATCGGCAGCAAGCAACGCCATTATTCCCGGCAATTTCTGGACCTACATCGTCCTCGTCGTCCCATCCACTCCTGCAAACCCAATACAATTGGCACGGGTGTTGGTGGGACCAGCCACCAGGGGAACTCGTCTGTCTGATGATCTGAGTTGATGGCCCACTTGCCATTGAAGCGAGTAGGACAGGATGCTGTACCACGAAATACCGGGGGTTAGGTAGCGAGAAGCAGAGGAGTGTGCACCCGCTGCTTTTGTAATTTTTAATTAATCGGGGTAATTCGACGAAGGCGGGGCCCACCTGCGGAGCACGCGCTGCACACTGGATGCGAAATTGCGAGAGATGCGCTTCGCCTTTCCACAGGTCCACGGCTCCACGTTTCCGTAGTTCATCGGTGTGTTGTCGTTTATCTGCGGTCGGGGAAGGGCCGCTGGATTGGGATCCGACGGCTCGTCGTAACAGTCTTATCACGACATAGGTACGACCGTACGAGTGGATAGCGCACTGGAGACGCAGTTTAACCAATGGATTTGGGTACGACCCAATAATGCTGGGCACCGGTGGTATTTCAGATTCGGGTTGTCGAGGGTGCCGATTTAGGGGGTGTGTTGGTTGGGCTTTTTCAGCAGCTTATCACTGGAAAAAGCTGCAGCCCAACCAAACAGCCAGCTTTTCAGCAGCTTTTTCTAACGGTAGCTGTGGACTTTGCCAGTGCAAATTCAGCTGTTTGGAAAAGCTGCTTCTGCCAGCTTTTTGCAATGTGCTAAAGCTTCTGTGCTCATTTTCTAAATATTGTAGATGGTTTGGATCAAGCAAAAGCCATATGTTCACTTTCCCACAGCCACAGCAGCTTTTCTAAACAGCCAGCCAATAACAGCTTTATCAACAGCCACAGCCCAAACAAACAGGCCCTTAGCCGTGGGTACCTGAAAATAGTAAAGAATATCAATTAAAGATGTAAGGACATGTGGATCTAGGAAGAGTATAAGCTTTTATTAATTTAAAAATTAATTTTATCATGATAAACTAATATAATGATGTAGTCTCCTCATTCTTTTAATTTAGCCGGAACATCAACTCTAAACTTATCCTGACAATTTAATACACGGTCAAAAATATAATGATATAACTTCCAAATTCTCACAAAAGAGTCGCTCCACAGTGATGATTACACTCAACACTTCATGTGTTTTATAATCATACACGCACATGAGGTATGTTGAACCAAACAGATATCACAGTAACACTATAACAAAAATTGCAATAATACATATAACTCTTAAATGAGTAAGTTTAACAACCTATTCACACAAATAGTCACATGACCAAGTACGAAATACACAATAGAAGTTTTAATAACATCTTAGATAAATGTAATGTAATAGAGCCAAAAATGGCAACAGAACAAAACAACGGGGGCTACCAAACTCTAGTCCAGACCATCATCTAGGACCCCAGCCACTTTTTGTTGATGGAATCGATCTCTAGAAAGAAACCCATCGTCCAAAGGGATGATTTCCTCTGCACAAAAATATCAACGATGAAGGTGAGTAGGTACTCCGCAAGACTTAGAGGAAAAGTAGTAGTAAATGCATCAGGTGTAAATAAGCGTTGTTTGTGGACTAATTGCAAAAAGGCAACTTTTTACTTTTCATTACTCTAGATAGATGAGAAGCGACTACATGATCAAGTTATATGAGCATTGCTCCAAACTAATTTATTACTTCCATCATCAACTTATTACTTGCCTCGACTCTTCCTTGAACCACCATGAGAAACAATCACTTAGTTCTCTAAATCAAAGTTAGCATTTTAGAGTAACATTGAAGTTGTCTAATTCGACACAGTTAATCACCAAGCTATCCATAACCGTGAATACAAATATTCGAATAGTTTTAACCTGCAGGGGTGTACATCTTTACACTACATGTATCATCGACTTCTAATGTCATGCAATTAGTACACTTCACGAGGTGTACCAACGAAGGATGATTGAACAGGACTGTTATAATGCTTTCAACTTAGCTATGAGCCACACCTATATGCTAGTCTGTGTACTCTATCCTAACCGTTAACTCGACATGGTCCAATAAGTTATGGGTGCCGGCACATCCCTAGTCTCTTTAAGACTGTGTCTCCACCCTACCCTAATATTGAGATGTCACGTCATATTATTTTCACCCACATTGCAAATGAAAACAACGAACCTAAAACAGTTCATATACTAAATCTAGATAATTATTAAGATCGTGAGTGGTTCCATTATATCACACGCGTAGAATTACGCAAATCTAGAATTAATATACATTGAAAACCTCTCTTGCGGAAAGACGAGACAACCCACCATGTTCTCAACCATGACTTCTCGTTTAAGCCCAATGATTATTAGTCAAGTTCTTTAAATTACATCCTAGTAGTCTATAAACAACACCACAAGTAACTCACCCGTGACATTCTGATGCATCGGACCATCCGAAGGATCATGACTCCATAAGTCTAAGCATGTGATAATAAGATAATTGTGCTAAAGACTCAATAGCTCTGAATAATGCTAGGTTGGAAGGGATTGTGACATTGTATTACGATTACTAGGCAGTTTTCATGCATAGAATAGGAGTTTAACTAAACTACGGTAGGTAGCAGTTGAGCGTATGAAACATTGAGTTGAACACAATAGTAAGTTTTGAAAATAATAAGATTTATCACATAGTCAAAGGGGGCTATTTGCCTTTTGATCGAAAGAGAGGTACTGCTTGTAGTCTTGGCAATCATTTTCGTGACCTTCGATGCTACTAAGAAGAAGCAGAAACACCAAAAAATAATATAATAAAAATTACTACTACTGAAAATTTATCGACAGGTGCTGGAGAGCAGGAGGAAGATGACGGATCTAACAAGTGGGTCCCGCCTGTCAGCATCTTGTCGCTGGCGGCGCATGCAAATGAGCATGGGCGCGTCATCGCCGGGCTAGGGCAGATGTTTAGGTTGGTTTCGGCCTAGTTCGAGTTGTTTTCCTTTTTTCTTTATCTTTCCTTTTCGTTTTCGTTTTGATTTTGGTTCGATTTTGAATTCAAACAAACATGATTCAATATTCTATAAACTTTTACAAAAGCCCCCAGGAATATTTAGAACCGTGTAAAAATATTTCCAGTGCCACTTATTAACTGCTTTCTTTAGTAATATTTAATTTCAGTTTTGACCCAAATTTAGGTTGGAACTACAAGTATGTTATATTTTCATCCCAAAATATCTGATTATAGGATCATTTGTTGCCACACTCTGTTACGATTTTGTTGCCACACTTTGAACCAAACATACCCTTTAGCTTAAAGTGTGGCCTGCCACAAAAGTATGACAAAAAGATCATTGCCCACACTTGTGACAGATGTTGACACAAAATTGAGTCGATGACGTATGGACCAATAAATAATAAAGTGTGTGGCTAGTCATACACGTGAGATTAACCAAACATTGTCTATGAACTATGACACATTTCAAGTTTAGACGTGGTAACTCAAGTGAGAACCCAACAACTCCGTAATCTTCAAATTCTAGTGGTAATTCTAGCAGTAGTGCCACACTCATCTCCACTCCCTCAAGTCCCGTTGCGGCAACTCCCCATTGCCCATCCTAAACCCTAGGCAGCGACCTCCCCTGCCACAAGAGCCCAATCCACCTGTTGTAGCCACCCACGGCCTCCCCACTAGATCACTAGACTAGGTGAGGGGCAGAGGAATGGGGAAGGGGGTGTGGGGCAATGAGAGGAAGTGATGGTGCACCATGACAAGAAGCGACCATAGTGCATATTTAGGAGGAGACCAGCGACCGTGGTGCGCGTCCATGAGGAATTTGTGCACCTAGGTGCACGCGCTTCAATTAGCTGAATGATACACATTTTTATACGAGGAGAATAAGCCACATATTTTTCTATGAGGAGAACAAGACACAAACATCTCCAAGAAATTGGAAAACTCATATGTCCTATATAGGACGCCAATACCTCATAGTTTGTAATATAGTTGATACCATTCTGGAGGAACCTCGAAATTGCAGGAGCAATGCAATTCTATTAGAAGAAGAAAAGGACTATGTTTATTAAAGAAAAACTGGACCAAAAACCCAGATACAAAGAGCCAAAAACAACCCCACACGACAACAATGCTACGAACGGAATAGACAAACACCCACTAAACAACCACAGGCGAACAAACTCCTGAAAAGCAACGCAACCCACCACCTCCGCGCTCCAGTCGAAGCCACGTACCCGCCGCGTCGAGGTGGTCTTGCGCTCAACTAAACAGGCTAGATCCGACATGATCCCCACAACAAGGCACATAGAACCCAACAGGCTCGATAGAGCACGAAAGACGCCATACAGACACTTTCCACTTGTCACACATATGTTATGTGTTTCTCCCTTTTTTTGAAGATAGTACAAAGTATATGCATAAAAGATATCATAGATTCGTATTCTAAAGTATTTACTTATGGTTCTTACTTTATACAACATAAATCACATATGTAATAGAGTAATTGTTTATCAAAAATCTTGTCTTAACCAATCCAAATTCATCTTATATACCTGCCAGAAGGAGTAGTATTTAGTGCAAATCAAACTATAGCTCAAAGGTAAAACCTTTCAAACGTCGGAGGAGGATCAGCGCGGCCAAACCATTCTAGACTACGTGATTACACTATACAACGATTTAGCTCATTCCTCCTCGATGTTAATGGTTATCGTTCTAAGTCAACCTTCAAGCACGCAGTGATAGGCCATGCTATGCAGTGTGCTTATGTCAAAATCTAAAGTGAGAAGATCACAAATGGGCCCTACACGTTAGAAAGTAACAACAACAGCAGACACCGGCTACTTACCACGTTAACCGTGGAGACAGAAAACAGTCAAGCACATGCCTGGCCACACGATAAAATACCAAACTATTGTGGCTTATCCGGACCCGCTGCATGCTGAGATCACCCACACCCTCAGAAGAGGGAAAAATAAAAAGGGAGACCAGTGTAAAATTCCCACTCGGATAGGAAGTTGCCTAGAATGATCATCGAACTAACTTTCATATATTTAAAACGCAGATGAATTGTACTGGAAACATCTTTTATAAATGATGAATCGTTACTGGAAGCCCTCTTTATAAGGATTGAACAATGTGCAGCTCAGGAAGATCATCTGTCAATATCTACATGGCAATGCCCTTCAGTCCCCAACTAGTGTTAACTGTCAAGAACAAGTGAAAATGAATTGTTGTTTTTTCTTGAAGGCTCTTTAACTTATTCTCTTCCGTGTGCAACCACTTCTGCGCGTTCC
>JAGXJF010003121.1:0-177492 GCA_019208055.1 Stipa capillata
TGGCCGAGCACTCCGTGCGCCGCCGCCGTGGCCGAGCCTGCGCGCGCCGCCACCGTGGCCGGCCCTCCGCCCGTGCCTCACTCCGCGCGCCGCCGCCCGGGTAGCGCTCCGCTGCCGCCGCCATGGCCGGGCCTCCGCCCCCATGCCGCGCGCCAAGGAGCCGCCATGGCCGCCGCCTTCACTACCGCCCGCCGGCCTCCCCGCGCCCGCGCGGCCTCCGCCGCCCGCCGGCCTCCCCGCGCCCGCGGGCCTCCGGTCGCCCCGCCGCTGGCCCCGCGCCGTCGCGCGCCTCCGGCCGCCGCCAAGGGGCCTCCGCGCCCGCCGGCCCCTCCGCGTGGCCGCGCGCCGCCGCCTTGGGGCCTCCGCCGCGCGCCACGGCGCCGCTGCCTCCCGGTCGCCACCGCCGCGGCTGGCCCCGCCCGGCCGCCGCCGTCGCCGCTGGCCTCCGCGCAGTCGCCGCTGCCGCGTGCCCCTCGGTCGCCGCCGCCGCCGCCGCCGGTGCGGTTAGGGTTTAAAAACCCTAACCGCACCCCCCCCCCGTCGCCCCTTATACCTGCCCCGCCTGCGCGCGCCCTGGCCTGGGCCGGCCGAAAGGCCTCCGCGGCCCAGGCCCAGGTTGCATACGCCCCCCGCGGTGCACTCGGTCAGACCGGCCTCTCGGCCGGTTTAAGCCGGCCCAGGCCTGCCTGTGCCGGCCGGTCAGACCGGCCTTCTGGCCGGCTTAAACCGGGCCTGGCCGGTCAGACCGCCCCCCTGGCCGGTTTAAACCGGCCGCCCAATTTTTTTGTGAAAAAGCCCCTACATTTTGGGTTTTTCACAATTTAATTCTTTTAATAGTGTTCTAGCCGTATTCCTTCTGTTTTAGACATTATTAATTACAGTATTTTAATTCTAGTACTGTACTCCTGTTGAATACTCTGTATTCCAGATTATCATGCGATGCAATTTATTTCCATGTTATTCCACATGTTGAGATTAATTGCGTCCTAATTTGCAATCGAAATTTTAAATTTCTTGCAAATACAAAATTGATTCACCTTAATTAAGTCTTTTGACCTAATACGAGCAGGAATCAATTTGCAAAATTCCAAGTGTTTTCCCTCAAACCAAGTAACGACATACGGCGTTCGGTATATGAGTGTCTACTGATTTTTTATCAGATTACACTCGAGTATCTACTGATTTATATCAGATTATACTCCCTAAACGCTACATGGCATTAGGTATACAAGTATCTACTGATTTTTATCAGATTATACTTGAGTATCTACTGATTTCATCAGATTATACTCCCTAATGCTGCGAGATCTACTCTCGACGATATGTCACACTTAGCAGATTTGAGATTCACACTAACGGTTTCAAGCCAATTCCTTGAAACTTTTATTAATTTTGCAAAGTTCATTACAACATTAACCATGATGGTTCTTAATTTACTGAACGTAAATTAATTATCTCTGGTTTGCCCTCGTAGGTTAACAATGACCGCGCAAGAATTTGAGGCGCTCGCCCTCAATGGTCACAACTACCCTACATGGGCCATGGACATCAAGATCAGTCTTGCGTCCCGTGGGATAGCGCGTGCAATCCAGGATCCGGAGACCCCTCTACCGGATGGAGCCATGCCACTGACAGAACAGCAGAAATATGCTGCCTTATACATCATAAGGCACCATATTCACCCAGATCTCAAGTCTGAGTATTTAGAGGAAGAATCCCTCGTACTCTATTTCTGGCCCTCAAAACGAGGTATGAACAGCAGAAGGCAGTTGTCCTGCCCGAAGCACTCCACGATTGGACTCATCTCCGTCTCTAGGACTTCAAGTCCATCGGAGAGTACAATCACGAGGTTCATAAGATTTGTTCCAGACTACGCTTTTGCGACAAGGAACCTACTGAAGCGGAGAAGATAGAAAAGACTCTATCTACTATGCTCCCCGCAGATAGGATCCTCCAGCAGCAATACCGCGCTCGCAACTACACCGTCTATTCCGACCTCATTCATATCTTACTTCAGGCTGAAAAGCATGATGAGCTACTCTCTAAGAATGGCTCTCAGCGCCCAGTTGGGGCACAGCCTTTACCCGAAGTTCATATGAATATTGCAAATGGACAGCGCAAGTGCAAGCGCAGTAGGAACAAGAAGTCGAGAAACTCAGAAAAGGGGTCAGGCACTGCAAAGCCTAAGTATGACAAACCTAAGCTTTGCGACAAATGTGGATGCTACACGCACCCCACTGACAAGTGCAAAACCCCAAAGCATCTGGCTATTCTGTATCAACAATCCCAGGGACGCATGGCACCTCAAGGGAAAAGGTTCGAAGCCAACTTCAACCTTCATCCAGACAGCGCCAATGGAGATGGCAGTTCGCTCGATGTTCCTCCCGGTCCGAGCAACGCCATGCCTCTCCATCAGCCAGAGGACCCTGCCGACACGGAGAACATGATGGTTGAGTATGCCTCAACCGACATGTTTGGAGACTTCGATTAGTCTCTCAACCTCCTTCATGATCTACTTTAATTATGTACATTTGTGATGTTGTACTAAGAACTTAAGTATTGTTGTCACCTTTATATTGTATCAGCACATATGATATAATCAGATTGTATTCTATGTATTTGCATGAGATTTTTCTTACTGAAAATTCTTTCATACATAGTTCTCTACGAGGACAATCCGATGGAAGAGGAATTATGCCTTGTGGGCAGTGCTACCACAAACTCCATACTAAGGGAGTTAAAGTATTTTCAAACTCTGAAAAAGATGAATGGAGATATTTTAACTATCGCTTGACGCGATACGGTAATTGTTGGCACTGGACGTGCCATATTTACCCTCCCAGGGGGTACACAAGTGACAATAGAGGACGCTTTGCCATATCCCGACTCGTCACGTACCCTTATTAGTTATGGAGATATCCGTAGAAATGGTTTTCACATTGAAAATCATGAAGACAACAAAGAGGAGTATTTACTCTTTACGGATAAGGCAAGCAAGTACTTGAAAGAATTCCTTCTCCATCATCCGGATTGTACTATACGTACATCAAGCCCGTAGAACATTTTGCGTACAAAATAATTTTCCAGAATGTCATCACATTCCAAGCTTGGCTTACTCGCCTTGGCCATCCCGGCATAGGGATGAAGTGGAAAATTATCAGCAATTCCATTGGTCATGCCTACAATGATGCTAAATTGTAACAACAATATTTGGATTTTATGTGCACTATATGTGACACAGGGAAGCTAATTTTAAGGCTCGCGCACCTTAAAACTCAAGCTGGACCACTCAGATTCCTTGAACACATCAAGTCGAGGCAAGTGGCTCTTCCCAACCATTGATTGGACTATTCAGGTACCCCATGGTTCTAAAAGACACATCTACATGATGGTCTCACGTGTGCCTTCATTTACACGAAACCATGCTTTGGCTTATTATCCTGAACATCGATTTTAATCAAATTCGAATGGACAACATGCAGAATTCTCCTTATGTGCCTTTAATATGGCCTTAGGATTGAAATTTAGCACTACGTCCTATATGTCCATATTCAAAATGGTTTGGTGAATCCCTTATCCAAAGAATTAAGCTCATTTGCATGATCTTTACTTCAGAATTGCAACTTACCAACTTCACGTTGGGGTCATGCAGATTTACACGCTCATGACCAAACTGCATAATATTATTCTCCTCTACCTTTGATACGTGGAAATCTACCAAGTATTTCCTATCTGCGATAATTCGGTTCCATACCGATATCACCACATCGGCATACATCATTGGCCCCTCACCATGTATTTGGGATCCATGTGAGGAATAACTGTATTTCCGTCAATACCTCAAGCCCTTCACATGGGGAGTTATTTCAAGGCCAGTATGCTGATTCCACGAGGGATATCTCCAGGCATTAGGGGGAGATTTCAAGTACCATGAAGAATACCAGGAAATTAGTTGGAATGTCCACGACATTTCCGCCTCGTCTCCACGTACTCAAAGAACTGAACCCACGTTCAGTATATTTGCAACACATCGCAAATAACCTGCCAAATTCATTTACTGACTATACAGGTGTCATAAAATCCTATAATCCTGCATAAATGTGCCGGAAAGAGTGGAGGTACCAACAAAAACCACTCAACTCCCCGTTCAATGTAACAGAGGGAGAAGTACGGCCATACATCAGGATTTAGCTTCCTACAAGCAACAAAGGATATCGAGGCCTCTGAATCAGTAAATGCAAGTCAACTCCACATTGACAAGACACCTAATGGGTAGTATACACCCGGTGGATGGGCAACCTCCACCAAACCAGCTCATAGTGTACACAATGACTGGTACATCGGAATACCCAGATTCAACCGCATTGGGAAATCGCGAACAGTCACCAAGGGTAATGATATTTCCATCAACTATATTCACATATTCTGGAGAAACAGATAACCGGTAGTCTACAATTGTCGACATACATTTCTCGACTAGATTGCAAACAACCTTTCATATGATTCAGATCCAAAGACCATGGCCATGACAAAGTGTGAACAACACTCGGACTGAACTCAAGCAAAGGGTGCAATCCAAGCAGAAATAATCTTGCTCAATAAAAGGAAGGTATTCACAAAAACAATACCTACACCAGTTTTCTTCTTGAAACGGAATGAGAACAACAAGGTGGTGAGACATAGGGCAAGTATTGTAGCACAAGGGTTCATGCAGATACCCGAAACATATTCTTCAGAGTTGGAATCTATTTCCGATACTTTATCTTAATGGCAGTACAAATCATCTATCTTTGCAGTTGGTAGATGTAGTGACCGTATCTTTGTATGTGTCACTTGATTCAGACATAAAGGTTCCTCATGGAATCACAATGTTGAATCCGAACACAAAACGCAACGTATATTGTGTAAAATCAAAAGGTCATTACATGGCTTAAATTAGTCGGAATATATTTGATACAACCGACTTGGTGAGTTCCTTATACAAAGGATTACTCCTACAATGATGATTGTCCATGCGTGTTCATCATGCAATCCTCTACAGAATATTGCATTATCTCAGTGTATGTTGATGACCTACACATCATTGGCAACGCACAAGATATTGATGATGCACGTGATCATCTAAAGACGGAATTTAAGATGAAGGATTTGGGTAACGCCAAATTTTGTTTGGGATTACAACTCAAGCACCTTCACTCATGTGTTGTTTGGGATTAAAACCCGGATAGCCTTGGTGAAAGCCTGGTATTGGCTGGATGACAACGGAGCCGTGAACACTTCCGTCCCTTAGCTTGTATATTCCTGGCACCATAGACACGTCGTCTGGTCACTCGGTCGACGAGGCCCTATCGACGGCGTCGACGACCGTTCGTCGTCTGGCGAACATGATTGCTCCTTTTCGCTTAGTTTATGCTACACCTGCTTTCTGGCTCACCAAATGCTGTTCGCGCGCGCCCACCCCCCAAAAAATCAGAAAAGCACGGTTCGCGCGCGCGTGCCCGAACCATTCTCACGCTCACGTCAACGTCCTCACATTTCTTTTCTCGGAGCTAGCAACTCTTCTCGTTTCCTGTTACGTATGAGTGGGTGCGATCGATGAGACCACACATCCTTATTTAACTCTTATCTCCTCTCGCACGCTTTCGCCTGTTTTAGCCCCGCAGCGTCGCAATGATAAAAATAGCCTTATTTAAAATGGAATAATAATTTTCTCCGCAGGATAGATTAGATAGGTGACACATTTCATCCGCACATAGCCGCCTATAAGTTAGACCTATTACACATCAGATTTATAATAGGGGTGGACCTCACGTGCTTGACCACAACAGGCCGGCTATCACGCAGTCGAGCCATGATAGCCGCTTATCGCGCTTGGACAGCGCGATGGACCACCTATCGCACGCTCGGGTCACGATAGGGCACATTCATGCCTGCGCTACGCGGTGATCACGTGTGTCGACGGAGACAGTGGGCCAATGCTGCCTGACCACGTGGTGCGCACAAGAGCGGGTGCTACGGCACTAAGTCATGAGGTGCTTCGTGACGCACAACAAGTGGAACTTGACCTGAAAGTGTGTGGTCGATGGTGTGCTAGTTAGGGTTCACGGGGCAGTACACCATGTGCAAGTACACATGCAAGACGTGGGGTGTGGGAGTCTAGCTAGACGGCAAGGTGAGGAGGGAGCTGCCGCATGTTAGGCATGCGGTGGAGACGACGTGGTGCGAAGGTGAAGGTGGAGGAGGTCGCTGCCCAACTCTGTAACTGATTGGCTCAAGAGAACTGAGAAGTGTGATTTGGTTACCGGGCAATATTTCTGGTAACCGGTTGTCCGATGAATCAGGTGAAAAATTTTGGGTCAATTTGAACTTAAAACTCTTACAATTTGAGAATAAAGAGTGTTCTTGATGGCAGGTTGTGAGCTTGCTGTTTGAGCAGTTGAGTAAACAAAAGTTCAGAGAGTTGAACAAGCAAATACAATACTTTAGACTAGTAACGTGGCCCTTTGCATCGCACATCGAGGGGTGAGTGTGAGCTGAGAAATTAATGGAGATGATCTTATTACATTAAATTTAGGACTGTCTGATCAACAATTGACTGATTTTTAATGGGATAATAGTCTCTTTTTTTTACTTCGTCTAATGGTTCATATTGCATACCTTTTTACCATATAAAAATCCTATCCTTAATTTTCTCTCTCCTCAGTCCCTACTCCCTCTAGTGTTACCGCCGCCTCCCTGCTCTCCGTTCCTAACTCCAACGGCAACTGTTGTCATCATGTCCAACGGCTACCACTATTAGATCAAATATATCCTCTAAACCTGACGGGGCACCGTGTTTTCTCCGACGCCAATCGACACTCCCATCTATAACCTTAACCCTAACCAGTTTGCCTCTACTTGTCCTCGTCACCGTCTCTACGTCATCGCCAATTAAGGTTCACCAGACATACGAGAGGGAGAGGGAGAAAATAAAAAATTCATGTCGATGAATCAAAAACCGCTTGACTATATTAACATATCCGTAACTTTAGATCAGTGATCCATGTCCAACCTTTTTGTAGGTTGATTCCTTTTCTCTTTTTATTTTTCCGAACTCTATCATCGAATAGCTAAGAAAAGCTTGGTACTTTCGTGCAGAGCATAATAACAAAAATAACAAAAAAAGGTTCCATTGCCGGGATTTGAACCCGGATCGCCTGGGTGAAAGCCAGGTATCCTAACCAGGCTGGACGACAATGGATCGCCAAGTCTGATTACAAAAATTTACCTATAATGAGTCTTCCGTAGGTTCGTACTCAATAGTTCTTATCTTTCACATGCTATAATACATTACATGCTCTCAATACCTATTGTTTCTTACAATTAATATCGCCTCGAGGAACGGAGTGTCCCTCTTGGAGTATTGAATTGGAGATTTTGGGGATTTCTGGATTAGGGCAAGAGGAGAGGAGGCAAGGGAGATTTGGGAATTTCTGGGAGCTTCTTCACTGCTCTCCCTCTCTATTCCTTCCAATATATCTGTTCCATTTTACATTTTAGTCCTCGTATCGTTATATACTTACAACACACACCAACACTCCCCCTCAAGATGGGGCGAATACATCATAGAGACCCATCTTGCTACAAAATATAGAAAATGATTTCTCGGGTAATCCTTTTGTGAGAATATCTGCCACTTGACTAGATGAGGTCACATATGGCATGCAGATTACACCACTCTCCAACTTCTCTTTGATGAAGTGACGATCAATCTCTACATGCTTGGTTCTATCATGTTGCACTGGATTATTTGCAATATCTATAGCAGCTTTGTTATCACAATAAAGCATCAACGGTGTGCCCTTGAATAACCCCAACTCTGTGAGAAGAATTTGCAGCCATAACACTTCACATACACCATGTGCCATAGATCGAAACTCGGCTTCTGCGGTGGATCTTGCCACAACAGACTGTTTCTTGCTGCGCCATGAGACTAAATTTCCACCAACGAAAGTACAATATCCAGATGTCGATCGTCGATCATCTAGTGAGCCAGCCCAATCAGCATCAGTATAGCATTCAACCTGAAGATTTCCATGATGAGTATACAACAAACCTTTCCCGGGACATCCTTTCAAGTAGCGTAAGATCCTAGTCATAGCATCCATATGGGATGATCTTGGATCATGCATAAATTGACTAACTGTGCTCACAACAAATGCAATATCCGGTCGAGTATGAGATAGATAAATAAGCTTACCAACCAACCTTTGATAGCACTCACGGTCCACTAGCTTCCCAGTATTACTAATTAGGCGATGGTTTTGCTCAATTGGAGTAGCAGCTGGGCGACATCCAAGCATACCTGCCTCACGTAGCAAATCTAGGACATATTTCCGTTGGGAGAGAAAAATACCTTTAGGTCCTCTTGATACCTCTATTCCAAGAAAGTACCTCAAATGTCCTAAATCTTTAACTTCAAATTCTTGTGCGAGATGACCTTTTAAGTTAGCAATCTCCTCAACATCATCTCCAGTGATCACAATGTCATCCACATACACAATTAGGATTACTATCTTGCTCATGGCGCGCTTATAGAATAAGGTATGGTCTGCATTACTTTGACTATACCCCCTTTTTAGCATGGCACGTCGAAACCGATCAAACCAAGCTCGAGGTGATTGCTTTAGTCCATACAAGGAGCGATGTAAGCGAAGTACCTTCCCAATAGTTTGATTGGTCTCAAAGCCTGGTGGGACTTGCATATACACTTCTTCTTGAAGATCACCGTGAAGAAATGCATTCTTCACATCCATTTGATAGATCTCCCAGTCTAGGTTGACTGCACACGATATAAGTGTTCTTATAGAGTTCATCTTTGCCACGGGTGCAAACGTCTCATCATAATCAATTCCATATGTTTGAGTATAACCTTTTGCAACAAGGCGAGCTTTATATCTATCAACTTTGCCTTCAGGTGTATGTTTGATTGTGAAAACCCACTTACAACCTACAGGTTGCTTACCTGGTGGTAGATCTACAAGCTCCCAAGTTTTGTTCTTCTCCAAGGCTCTCATCTCTTCAAGCATCGCTGACCTCCATTTTGGATCCTCCTTAGCTGCTCTCCAATCAGTTGGTATGGATATAGAATCAAGAGAGACAATAAAGGTTTGGAAGGAGGGACTACAATGGTTGTAAGAAATGAAGTTGGCAATGTCATGTTTATAACCAACATAGTCTTTGAGGTATGTGGGAATATTGGAAGACCTAGTTGGTTTTCTCAAGGCAATGGGTAAGTCACTTTCTTGAGGCTCAAAAGTAGGCAATTGATTATCACCTTGTCCTATAGTGCTAGTAGGAGCAATAGGACTAAGAGAGTGTGAGTCAGTACCTGAAACCTCATGCATAGGAGCATCTACACTTTGTGAAGGAGATGATGAATTACCAGTCGCATCTTGCATGTCTCCAAGGCAAGGATTACTATCATTGCCACCGCTATCATTGTTTATTTCCTCCCCCTGACTAGGAAAGTTTGGTACGCCTGAAGTAGGAACAAGAATGGTGCCTCTACTATTACTCTCCCCCTCTTGTTGCACTTCAGGTGGGGATAGAGTGATCCCGGTGTCGATGGTCAAACCATAATAAGGTTGGTGTTCACGAAAAGTGACATCCATACTCACAAAGAACCGGTGCTCAGAGGGACACCAACACCTATATCCCTTTTGAGAAGGAGGATAGCCCACAAAGACACATTTAACAGCACGAGGATCAAGTTTACCAACAGAATTTCGATAGTCATGAACAAAGCACATGCACCCAAAGACCTTTGGAGGAACAACAAAATCATTTGACTTCAAAAAGCACTCAGCAGGGGTCTTGTGATTAAGAACACGAAGAGGCATACGATTTATCAAATAAGTTGCAGTTTTTATTGCTTCTCCCCAAAGAAACTTTGGAACATTCATTGTGAACATAAGAGAACGTGCAACCTCAAGTAAATGCCTATTTTTACGCTCTGCAACACCATTTTGTTCTGGAGTGTTAACACAGGTGGTTTGATGCTCAATACCGTTTGTGATAAGGAACTGTTCAAACTCCCGGTTAACATACTCCGTACCATTATCAGAACGTAAAGTTTTAATAGTTGTTCCAAACTTATTTTGGATAAGAGCACACAGGTCTCTAAACACAGAATACACATCACTCTTATGTTTAAGCAAATAAAGCCAAGTATAACGACTAAAACAGTCAATAAAGGTTACAAACCACCTATGTCCAGAAATTGAGTAAACCTCACAAGGCCCCCAAACATCAGAGTGGATCACTTCAAAAGGTTTGTCATTTCTAAGACCCCTACTAGGATAGATACCCCTTGTGTGTTTAGCAAGTTCACATGCATCACATACAAGGGATTCCTTAGGACATGACGTAAAAAGAGAAGGGTAAATACGAGATAATGCAGCAAAAGAGAGATGTCCAAGCCTGCGGTGGTGTAACATTAACTCTTGACATGGAGACATGCAAGTTGCAAGAGCAATCTCATCACTCCCTTCATTAAGGTAGTAGAGTCCATCATGCACGGTCCCAGTCCCAAGAATTCTCCCTGTCCCTAGCTCCTGAAAAGCACAATAAGTAGGATCAAACCAACCCCTATAATTAAGAGATTTAGTAATGGAGCTGACAGATAAAAGGTTAACAGGGAAGTTGGGGACATGTAAAACTGGCGATAAGGATAGTGTCTCGGTGCACCGGATGGATCCATGCCCTGTTATAGGTGATGTGGATCCATCAGCTACACGCACCCTATCCTTACCAGAACATGGTGTATAGGAAGTGAATAAGCTAGATGCTCCTGTCATGTGGTTAGTAGCTCCAGTGTCGATAATCCAAGATTTAGATTGAGCTGTAGATACATGAGCTTGATAAAGTTCCATACCTTCAGTGGTGACATGAAAACTAGAGTCAGCTTTAGAGGAGCCTAAGGAGGACGATGAGCCTTCTGAGAGTCTGATCTTGGATTTGAACTCCTCAAGAGCTTGAACATCTACCACTGGTACCTCTCCTGCAGATGCAGTGTGATTAGCTTGCTTCCACTTACCACCTAGAGCTCCCCCTTGCTGAGATCTTCCCTTTTGCCACCCAGGTGGAAATCCATGCAGCTTATAACACTTTTCCTTGGTGTGACCTGTATACTTGCAGTATTCACAGAATAATTTTCTTTTATCTCGATCCCTTTGGGAGTTGGATGTGTGACAAGTTTGCATAGATAGAGCAGCACGGGCATCAACATTTCTTTGATTCTCCACTTTGAGATGACCTAATCTTGTTTCTTCCTCCACCACACTTGAAATAATTTCATCCAGACTTGGCCATTCTGGACTAGAGTATATAAGTTGACGACGAAGATCAAACTCCTGATTTAAGCCATCTAAGAAAAGCTTGGCCACAAAAGATTCAAACCAGGTATGGTGAATTGCAAGGTCCTTCCTGTCAACGGGTTCAAATGGGTGATAATTAATAGTGTAAGTCTCTGTACAATTTCTTCATCTCTCCTGCATACTCTGTTATTGTTTTTGAGCCTTGTTTCAAATTACTCAACTCATGCATAATACGAGTAGCTTGCATCTTATTTGACCTCCCTGCGAATTGTTTTTCCAATGATGACCATACTTCTGCCACTAACGTTATAGTCTCAACCTGTTCACGGATGGAAGGCTCCATACTCGCCAACATCCATACAAGCACTTTGTCATTGATCCGTTTATCGCTGATATCGCCTTCTTTGAGTTCTTCATCAATAGTAACAAGAAGGCTTTCATATCCATGTGAACTCAAAATTAATCGAGCATGACGAGCCCAACTAATGTAGTTTTCCGGTCCCAATAATTTTATTGGGTTAGGCTCAAGTGTATGCTTGATTACTTCAGGGATTGTCTTTAATTGCTGCTGCTCAAATATCTTACTAAACATTTCATATAGCTTGTCAACACTAGGGTCCTCCATTTTATCTCCCATAGCTCACCAGTTTCAACCAAGATCCACGAGTGATATACTAGTACTGGTAATATACACTAGCACCAATCAGAACCAAGGAGATGTGTGATACCAGATAGTAGATATATGCAGCCGTGTAGCAATTGCTTCCAATGTTCAACCAGATCAGCAGCTCGGCAAGCAGAGTTAACACAGTTTCTGTCACCTCCGGTAATCTGTCAGCTGCTCACAAACCGCTGAACCAAACTGCACGAAATTTGGCAGGCAAGCAGCCACACGAGTTCCCCACAAATTGACCAAAATTCAGCTCAATCGGACACCGTTTGCCTACTCAAACTGTTCGCCTACCGAAACTGCTCTGTGCTGGAACTGCAGCAACCAGAATTGACAAAACACCTCTCTAAACTGATGCTCCACTGACCAAATACTCGAACCAGCTAACCAGATCGAAGTACTCAAGTAAGGAACAAGCTCACCAAGTTTGGAGCCAATCCAAGGACGTTTGAGCCTCCAATCACAGGCTTGAACACTGTCTGATCTGAAGCCACAAAATCTGGACAGAATCACCTCTCCTTCTTCTTCTTCCTCTCTTCTCTCACAGAATCACGACGCAGCAACTCCGGATCCTCCACTCACAAATCTCAGCGGCACAACACCGTAATAGCATGACTTGCAACGAGATTATGCGGAATCGACCCGCTCTGATACCATCTTGGAGTATTGAATTGGAGATTTTGGGGATTTCTGGATTAGGGCAAGAGGAGAGGAGGCAAGGGAGATTTGGGAATTTCTGGGAGCTTCTTCACTGCTCTCCCTCTCTATTCCTTCCAATATATCTGTTCCATTTTACATTTTAGTCCTCGTATCGTTATATACTTACAACACACACCAACAGTCCCACTATCGTTTGAAAACCGTTATTAACCTATGGATTAGTACTATCCGTATGGCATGCACGGTGGCTTCATAAAGTCTATTATTTTTACTGAAACTGGACCGGCTTATATCTGCAATAATGGAAGTAGAGTTACACGCTAGTAATGGCTAAACTTGCACCAAAATTAATCAATGCACAGTAACTATGGTACCGTACATCCCCAAAGAAAACCACGTATATATTAAGATATATAGATTCTTTTAGATAATAAAACAATTTATTTCTTTAATAATGCACCGATGTGATGTTGTACATAAAAAGTTTATCTCTGTCTCTACATCAACCACGCACACAACCACAAAGTTCATAAAAAACAAAACACAAAATCCGACTCAGCGCTAGTCTACAAGTCATAAAAAAGACAAACAGATGGTAGACAAGTCCATAAAATTTCTCAAGGTGCACCAAGATCACGACTAAACCCCCACCCATGCTGAGAGAAGAGTTCTCGTAGCGCCATCTCTAATGCTCGGCATGCCGAGAGAAGTGGCTCGTGGTTCTCCACTCGTTGAAAGACTAACTACGAGCACAACCAATACATGCACTTGTAAATGACCTGTAAAGGATTATAGAATTCATGTTTGTCAAAAATCACATACTTTTGCATAGCCACATAGACCAACACCAGGTGACCGTCCCAACTAATATTAGTGCTCGAAGACCGCTGTCTACCCCTGAAAGCCAGGGTCCGGATGGATCAACAGTACTAGTAGGTGATCGCAATCTCGAAGCCGCTTGTCTGACTTGCCATGCAAAACAAGCTACTGGGCAATCAAAGAATAAGCATTGAATATTTTGTCATATGAACAAAAACAATATCTTGGATTGTTTGTCGACTTGCGTCTTTAAAGATTATCTTTGGTAAGAATAACCCCTCTGGAGATATCATAGGAAACTTTTTACTTTTAGAGGAGACTTAAGTTTTCAAAATTTTCTATTCATGGTGGCGCGGTCCTGGTGAACTAGCTTTGTACACAAGATTTAACGGAGAACTTGCATTTTTTTGAGGTTCCATTTAAACCTGTCTTTAATTTGTGTCAAACGAATGTGAGACACTCCCATGCTTAGTTCATGGAGGTCAATTATAATTTGGCTCACTGTACCCCATCGAAACTTGACATTTGTAAGGTTGGTTCTCATGATATGTGCCATGGTGACTTTTTTAACGAACCAAGTTAAATAATCTAGGGTACTTAATGCACAACAGGTTATTACCTAGGTAAACTCTACAGGCCGGCCTACTGATCTGGGGCTCCCGTCGGTTCAGCATGGAGCCGTCCGATCCAGATTAATCATCCAAAACGGTGTTTACGTTACCTATATAATCCCCCAATTGTATGTTAGGGTTTCTCAACCTCCTATTATTTGTTGCCGCCGTCATCTGTCTCCCGTTTCTCGCCGCTGCCACCACCCATTGCTCGCCGTCGCTACCGTGCCGTCGGGGTACAAGCTGGCGGCGTTGGAAGCAGCAACAGCAGGAGACCAGGCGATGATGACGAGCGCGCCGCCGCCGACGACAACGACGGCGATGGGGTTTTGCCGGCCGCTCAAGACGCTCGACCTCTTCCCCGGCGCGCTCAAGGAGGAGCAGCGCGATGTCGCCTGAATCCGATCGACTGATAACAGTAGCCATTAATCAGTAGAGCGCTACGTGCGTACGTGCGCGCGCGCGTGTTGTTCATGCACGTCTGGAGGAGCTAGCAGAATCCGTCCATGGAGTAGTACACTGATATATGCATGGCATCGATCTCTGTCTGTCTCTAGCTAGCTTAATTGGTCGGATCCATGTTGATTTCTATCAATCTTTAGTTAATTAATTCAGTCTTTTTCTTCTGGGTTACTAGTAATTTGTTTAGGGTAAACTCTACACGTCGTACTGGGCTGTGGAAGCGGCATGCTTCCGGCCAGAAGGGCGGCCTTGCTGCGCCATTAGTCGTCAACAGCAGGGATTCGGCGAGCATCTGCTGCATTTTCTCCATTAGTTGTTGATGGAAATAAATTATTGTTGTACATGAAACAAATTATTGTGGTATACGAAACAAAATACCGGATGAATGAAACATCAACAAATTAGCTCGGCGAGCATCTACTGCAGCTTCTCCATTAGTTGTTAATGGAAACGAATTATTGTTGCATATAAAACAAATTATTGTTGTATGGGAAACAGAATACCCAGATGAATGGAACATAAACACAATAGCCCAGATGAACAAACATTAGTTGTTGTATTGGTTTGACAAATTTGTTGTGCAAGTTTGAGTAAAATGTTTCCCTCTCGTTACACAAATGTTTCCACGTTGCCATAACAGAAGGAGCCCACGATATCGAAAATCTAGCGATTTGAATCATAAGTTATCCAAAAATCCAGGATTGTGTTGTATACATTCCATTTTTGTATTGGTTCAAAAATTTTGTTGAGCAAGGTTTAGTAAAGTGTTTCCCTCGCATTATACAAATGTTTCCATGTTGACAGAAGGAGCCCACGCACGTATTGCATACGGACAGTTGTCCATGTTTCATATTGTCACTACAATTGTTTCCTATAATACTAAAATTATTTTCCGTAAATTTAGCTAATCCTGTTTATTGCTAATCTTGCCATCACATCCGACGGTTGTACACTGTGCCGATGGAATGCACAAATCGACATGCCAATTTGTAGCGGCGCCTATTACCTATCTAGTTACCTAACCAAAACTGGCATGTGAGAACCATCTCGGAGATGAAATGGCCGTGTCAAAGACTATAATTATGTGTATTATTAAATGCAGAGACTAGAAGCTGATCTTCCGTAATCAAAAACAAATAGGCAAGACTTCTACCGCCTATGCATCACAAATTCACAATGAATTAATTCATGCGATTTTCTCTTGAGACCAAAACGTAGAACCACTTGCTACGTACATTTGCTTATTGACAATCGATCACTAGTGAGAATTGCAGATGAAGTAACACACTTGCTCTGAGATTCTGACATCAGTTACTCCAGTGGAAGTGACGGCATCAGTTAAGTCCTCAGTCTTCAAGCTTAGACAGAGCTGAGTGCTTCCACCATGCTCTGCAGGTCTCCCACGGACGACCGCGGGTGGCAGAGGCACCTCCGCCTGGCTTCACCCGCCGCCGTTCCTCCGCATCTCTCTACCGACTCCATTACCTTCTTCACATGGCCATGAGCACTGCTCCCGCCTCACCTCGCCGTCCAGCCGGAGGCCGACGCCCGCAACCTCGCATGCGAGCTACTTGCAGTTGGTTTCTTGTACTGGTCCGCGAAAACCCGGCCACAGCACACCATCGGCACAGCGGCGGCAATGACTCTCGCAGGTGGAGATTCCACCGATTGTGCGTTAGGAAGCACCCCACCGGCGCGGCCACGGGCTCGCGACTAGCACCACGCTCCTGCAGGGCACCCGTGTCAGGCAGCACCGGGCTGCCTCTCGTCTCCGCGACGAAACTCCGGCCAGGCAGGCGCGGCCACGGGCGCACGCCGGTGCGAAGCCCGAGGAGCGTTATCCCTGTACTGGACAAGAGGAACGGTGTGACTGCTGGCGCGAGGCCCCACGCGAACTCGCACGAGCTGGCCGGCGGTGAGGACAGTGAGGCTGCCGAAGTTGTGCGTACACGACCGGAGCCGTTCTTGCGTGTCCAGCCACGCGAGGCACTCGGTGTCACTGCTTCACAGGCTCAGCCGCCATTGAGTCAGCTTTTCACCGTCAGCGGACGTCGTTAAGTGGTGACGGCGGGACGGAGCCAGTGTGGCGACGGTATAGACGCGCGGGTACTCGGCGCTGGAGGTGCGGCTAGGACGTCGGCACTCGAGGTCGTCGAAGTGTGCGAGGATGAGTGCGCCTGCCCTGGTGCAGCAGTTGGCCTCCAGCTCGTTGAATCGGAGGCCGAAATTCGTCCGGGTCGGTGGTGCGGACGAAGCTGGAGATGTCGGCGAGGCAGATCGGCGGCATGCCGGGGATCCAGTCGAGACCGTCGTGTCGAGGTGGCCGTTCGTCAAGCAGCTTCGTCTGCAAACGTAATACAATCGAGGTGAATGAATTCTGCATGGGAGAATCGTCCTTCCGGTGTGCAGGTAGATTGCAACATATTTTAAAATAGGTTATTACACAAATCTAGAAAAACCATCGAGTTTTCTATCGGTTTTGTTCGACTCCTCGTGTCTGAAATTTTGGTAAATCTTAATCATCTAAAATTACATATTACTAAGCCTAAAAATATAATCTTAAAAACTAATATGTAATTTAGCAAATGCTACTTTTATTCTTTAATTATATGTGCAGTTAGGTTGAAATATGGATGGCTTGATGTTGATCTAGCGACTTAGAAAAATGATAGAGGTTTAAGAAAAGTTTCAAGCAACATTAAAAAGTAACCGAGGTTTAAGGAAAAACTTTAGGCAACTTTAAAAGTGACCGGGTTTAAGAAAATTTCAAGCAACTTAAAGAAATATACAATCTAGTTTCTATAAACTCGAACCCTTTAGCTTGACCACCGTGAAATTTTTCAAAATAATCGAAGATATAGTGTATAACAGTGCTCCCATTTTCTATGTTTTCAAAAGTAATTCTAGTTCTCTTATGAGTTAGGATAAATCTTATCTTACAACTTGAGGAAAAAAAGAGAGGTCAGTAAAATAGTGTGTGGCGCTCTCGTCGTTTGACTATTGAGCCGTTTTGCAATATTTCCTATTGATTATGCGACTTTGGTGTAATAGTAAAAAATGAGTTTAAAATCACATCATAGCAAATATAAATAATATAAGAGATATATCCAACCATATAGTAGTATGGTGTCTTAATTTTGATGTATTTTAAGAGTTATTGAACTGTAATTGGTTTGCCAAACAACATTAACTTTTCTCATGACTACTTTTTTATAACACCATCTAGAATAAGTCTAGCACACAATTAAGCGACCACACAATAGCTATGACGACAGTAAGCAGCAAACACACATTCTAAACAAATATATTAACATCATATCTCACAAGTATTTATTACAAGTCACAACAATCCTTCCTTTTGCAAATACTTGCGGTACTATCTCTTGTTTCCCTTCATATCCCACCGATTTTCAATTTATTACCGCGAACAAGGTGTGCAGCATGGCCCGCTACGACATCATTTTCGTCGTTGTCTTAATATTGTTTACTAAATTTGTTTTAAATTTTAGATTTCCATTTGGTGTACCTTGTACCCTGTTGCGGGGATACGCGAGTTGGCTCTTCCTTCTATTGCTGCCCCAGGTGCCTCAGAGCATCTCTAGCAGATGGTCCAAATTTGGTAGTCTAAATTGTCCATTTAGACTATGGTCTAAATAGATTCCCTCACAATACTTCACAATCTCCAGCAGATAGTCTATATACAGACAGTCTATATTCTCTCTCCCATATTTTAATAATTATCATATAACTACCAATTCAACTACAATTTGAACGTGCTATAATTCAACGGCTATATTTCGACGGTACTTTTTCAACGGCTATATTTTCGACGGCTATAATTCAACGGCTACTTTCCAACGGCTATTTTTCAACGGCTATTTTTCCAACAGCTATAATTCCAACGGCTACTTTCATTGATGTAATGTTTTTCATTTAGTCATTGATGTAATGTTTTTAATTCGTACGCGGGTCGTAATAATGTAGTCCGATCCTATCATGTACTATTTCAACTATGGCATAATGCAATGTTTTCAATATATATCACACATTGTTCACACAATAAATAATTCACATAACAAATTCAGTGCACGGATTCTCCTGCTCCTCAACTAGACTGTACGACTGTTGTTGTGAGACCCCAAAGTTCAGCATATCCAGAAAACCCTCGTCCCCTTCCATCTGCATTGTGTAATAGCATCAATCAGTGGAATTGAACAAAATAGTAGCATCAATAGCAATTAGCATCCCGAATAAAGTCTCTCTGATCTTTTTTTCCCCAGCCAAATGAGCCCAAATCCTCTTCTTCCCAATAAAAATCTAGCGAAGCCCTCCCCCTCCTCTCCCCCGTCGCTGGTCCTCTCCCTACCCATCCCCGTCGCCGGGCCTCTCCTCCTCTCCCCCGTTCGCCGGTCCTCTCCCTCCTCTCCCCCGTCGCCGGTCCTCTCCCTCCTCTCCCCCGTCACCCATCCGCACCGATGAGGACCACCGCCACCACCTCACCTCTCCCCTCCATCACCAAGCGCCACGGCGGCGGCGGCCGGAGCTCCGTCCCCACGTCCGGATCTGGAAGGAGGCGCGCGACGGCGGCCGAGCTACGCCTCCACGTCCTCTGCCTCTTCCCCGCTTCGGATCCTGAAGGACGCGCGCGGCGGCGGCGGAGCTGCTCCCCCACGTCCTCTGCCTCGCCCCCACGTGCGGATCCGGAAGGAGACGCGGCGCGGCGGCGGATCGACCACGTTTCCCTCACCCCCACTCTCTCTCGCGTGAAAAAATCCGTACCTACGGTGATGGGGCAGCGCGCGACGGTGACCTCGCGGCCGTGGTGCGGCGTCCTGCTCGTCTCAACGACTCCCGGTGGCGCGAGGGAAGGCTCCGGAGGAGCGGTTTGCCGGTCGACGTTGTTGGACTCGTTGTCCAACCCTGGACAATGTGGAGCCAAATGTAGCGGATGTCTGCCGATAGACTACGGGATAGACCATCTGCTGGGGAGGATTTTTGGAGCGTTGTAGTCTAAATGCCTTTTAGACTATGGGATAGACCATCTGCTAGAGATGCTCTCAGTTCCTTGCTGCTCTCCTTCTACCAGCACTGGGGTGCTAACAGGTAGCACACATCATACACGTGCAACCATACACACACATCCACGTGCACGTCTTCTACACGTGTTATATAAATATTGAAGACTTTAGCAGCCTCACTTAATGTGTATGTACTCTGATTAAATTTTACATCTTAAATGATCTTGTAGTGGTTTTATTATATCTTTCAGAGAATCTTACTTCTTGCATATGCCGTAGGGGTGACATGATCGGTTGTTAGCGCAAGACTTGGTCTGCCCACCTCCCTAGTCCATCGCTTGTACGTGTGCATGATTGTAGCATAGTTGGTTAGTTGACTGAGCACCTTAACGTGCTGCTGTACATGTATATTTAACCTCCATTGATCAATACAATCGGTGTGTTGGATCTTTTCTCGAATACATGGTATCAGAGCACAACTAGGAGCTCTTTTCTCACCCAATTGTGCTCCAATCCTCCTCACGTTTCCGCAAGCCAGAATCCCATGGGCGATCCAAACCCCATCAACCCCAATCCCATTGTCTCCCCTGTTCTTAACCCCACAGCCACGACCACGGATGCCATCGAAGCTGCTGCTGCTGCCGCGGGCGCACGTGCAGCGGCTGTGGTTCGCGCTGCTGCTGCAGCCGACATCCCGGAGTCCTCTGCTGCTCGTGCGGCCAGCGCACATGGCGTGCCCGCGGCTGGCATGGACACGGGCCCATGCCAGTGCGGCCTCTGCTGCTCCGGTGGTCTTTTCTCCCTCTGTGATCGGTGTGATCCCAATTCGCTCCCATGTCCCCGTGACTTTGGACCTTGGTGAGTCCAACTACGCGCAATGGCGCCGTTTCTTTGACACTGTCTTCGGCAAGTTCGGCCTGCGCGACCACATTGACTCCGACTCTGCGCCGCGCCGCCACGACCCCGACTGGATCATGGATGATCACAACATTGTCAACTGGCTGTACACCACGATCTCGACGGAACTGCGCGACATTGTCATCCAACCGGATGATTCGGCCTTCGCTGTGTGGCAGGCCATCCGCGGCATCTTCCTCGACAATCAGCTCACCCGCGCCGTCTACATCGAGGCCGAGTTCCGGAACCTGTACCAGGGGGACCTCTCCATCCTCCAGTACACGACTCGTCTGCGCATGCTCGCTGACAGTCTTCGTGACGTTGGGCAGCCTGTCAGCGATCAGACTTAGGTTTTGAATATGCTGCGCGGTCTCAACCCGCAATACAGCCACGCCGTGCCCATTCTCACTATGCAGGTTACGTTCCCGACCTTGAGGAGCACCGCGCGATCCAGACGGCTCGGCAGCAGGCTGCGCAGGCCATGCATGCCGCCCATGGCGTCCCTCCTACGGCCGCGCAGCCTCCCTTTGGTGGTGCCCCGCCTATGCCACCCGGCCAGCAAGCCTCCCATGCCAACACCTCCGACGGGGGAAAGCAGAAGGGCAAAGGCAAGAAGAAAGGAAAGGGTGGCGGCGGCAATGGTGCTTCTTCCTCCACTCACGCACCTGCCCCATCGGCCCCACCGCGTGCACCGGCACCTCCCCCGTCCTTCGTTCCCAACGTCAATCCTTGGACGGGCATGGTGCAAGCCTGGCCGGTGCAGTGGCGCGCTCCAGGCACCGGTGTTCTCGGCCCCCGCTCTGGCACACAGCCGCAGCAAGCGTACCATGCTGCGCAGCAGGCCGCGCCGTCGGCCTGGGACTTGAACACTCTCCAGGCGGCGCTCCACGGCATGCAGGTCCCATCCTCTCCGTCGGGCAGCACGTCGGACTGGTTCCTGGACACCGGAGCCACGTCTCACATGGCCTCCAATCCTGGTACTCTTCATTCTATTCAACCCTCTCGTTCTTCCTCTCACATTGTGGTCGGCAATGGTGCTTCTCTCCCGATCTCTCATACCGGCTACTCTTCTATCCCCACCTCCAATTCTTCTCTTTCTCTCAAGAACGTTCTTATTTCTCCTTCTCTTATTAAGAATTTGATTTCCGTTCGTACTCTTACTCGTGATAATCCCATTACTGTTGAATTTGACTCTCGTGGTTTTTCAATCAAGCACCTCCAGACTCGGATGGTGATTCTCCGCTGTAATTTGGATGGCGAGCTCTATCCCCTGTCGGCTTCATCTCCTCCACAAAGTCTTCACGCCACTACCTCAACCGAGCTGTGGCATCAACGTCTTGGCCATCCGGGGCGTGACGCTCTCTCAATAACTTTAGGATCTTTTGATTTTTCCTGTAATAAATCATCGACACATACATGCCATGCTTGTCGCATTGGCAAGAATGTGCACCTTCCATTTTCTTCTTCCACTACACCTACTTATTTTCCTTTTCAGTTGTTACATTCAGATGTTTGGACATCTCCGGTTGTCAGCGTTTCTGGTTTCCAATACTACTTAGTCATACTCGATGATTTTTCACCTTTCCGCTGCACCGCAAGTCTGATGTCTTCCCTCTCATAGTCTCCTTTCATGCTTACGTCTCCACCCAATTCCAGCGCCCCATCTTTTCTTTCCAGAGTGATAATGGCAGGGAGTTCGACAATATTGCCTTGCGTTCATTCTTTGACGCACATGGCATTGCATTCAGACTCTCCTGTCCTTACACCTCACCACAAAATGGAAAAGCAGAGCGCATTCTGCGTACTATCAATGACACAGTGCGTGCTCTCCTCTTTCATGCTTCTGTTCCTGTGCATTTTTGGGCCGAGGCGCTTAACACCGCCACCTATCTTCTCAATCGACGTCCTTGTCGTGCCACCGGGATATACACACCTCACGATCTCCTGCTCGGCTACCCTCCAGACTATAGCTTGTTACGCGTCTTCGGGTGTCTTTGTTACCCCAATATTTCTGCCACTGCGCCACACAAGCTTTCCCCGAGATCGGTCGCATGCGTCTTCTTCGGCTATTCCCCCGATCACTATGGATACCGATGCTAGGGCATCTCCAATAGGGTGATGTCAGCCTTCCCTTAGAGGTGCCACATATGATTTTTGTTGAGTTGGAGGGGAGAGAGAAAAGAAAGAGAATGTTGTCTTCCCTTAGTGAGGGATGATCTCTTCACATCTAAGAGATCACGATTTTCTCCATTGTACAATATGTGTTCCCTTAAACCCATATTTTCTAGTTTAATTTTGATCATATATTCATGCATGCATTAATTGCTAGAGATAGCATCAAGAGATAACCCATTGTATAACATGTTTTTATTGTTATCTCTAGATGACGTGGAAGGCATAAGAGAAGGCTGCCTTCTCTACTATTGGAGATACCCTTATGATCCTTCTTCCCGTCGTGTTCTCACTTCGCGTCACGTTCGCTTTGACGAATCATCTTTTCCGTTTGCTGCTCCACCACATCCTCTAACTAACCCGGATCTATCTCCCTCTCATGATGGATCCCACCAGTTCTTTTCTGTTGCAAGTTCCAGCCTTGGCCCAGGACGAGCGCGTCGTGCGCCCTTCTTGCGTGCATGGCGCACGTCCAGCTGCACCCGCGGATCCAGCTACGACCGTGCCCACGCCCGCATGCATGGTATGCGTCGCGCTACTCCACGTGCCTTGGCTTCTCCAAGCGGCTCGGTCGGCTCGTGCGGCTCCATCCACCCCCAGCCAACTCCGCCCACATCCGCCTCGCGAGCTTCGGGTCTAGGACCCACCGCCACCTCTACGCCTCCGGACCCCACGGTCACTCCCGCCCGTGGTTGCATACCCAGCTCCCCTCCGCTCGTGGGCCGTCCAGTTGAGCTCACTTCGCCATCCTCACCCCCGCCTCCTGCCGCGACTGTCACGCCGTCGTCTCCTGCTACGGCCGCGTCTGCCCGAGCTGCACCACCCGCGCCTCACCATCCCATGGTGACCCGTGGAAAGGCAGGGACTGGGTGCCGAACCCTCGGTACGCCTCCATGGCCACCACAGAGTCCATGTCGCCCATGCCGACATCTGTCCGCGCCGCGCTCCGCGACAGCAACTGGCATGCCGCTATGACCGAAGAGTTCGAGGCTCTGGTTCACAACCGGACTTGGGAACTGGTTCCACGCCCCCGCAATGCCAACATAGTCACTGGCAAGTGGGTCTTCCGGCAGAAGCTTCACGCAGATGGCTCGCTCGAGCGCTACAAAGCGCGATGGGTGGTCCGCGGGTTCTGTAACACCCCAATTTCTGAAACCCAAAAATTAGGGCTAACAAAAACTTTTGCTAATAATGCTGATTAAAATACACCTTTTTAAAATTTTATTCAAATCATGCTTCTGCAAAACCCTAAAGTGAGTCAACCAAAATCTTCCACTTCCTTTCCTATTTCCTTTAATCTCCGCTTGTCGAAACTCTGTCCGACAAGGTATGCAAACCTTGCCTTACACCTTGTCTCCATGCGGGACCATTCGTCCTTGCATTCCACCACGAACACACCGTCGGCACCCCTCCCTCTTCTATCTGGCCGATGCAACCTAAACCAACACCTGCCGCTAAGTGCCCACACGGTACTTTTGCGAAATTGAAACATATATACGTCGTTAACCTCCTTCGAATGACGTAATCTTCTGCCATCTACTCCGCCAAGTCCTATCACGAGTATGTGCACATATATACTACTTTTTGAATACGCATATACGCCAAACCCTAATCCATTCTTCCGAGCTACGAATCAGAACCCTAATTCCTCGTTCGACTTTGCTACCATCCTATGCGTATATATGAGTACATCGGTTGATGATGAATAGTATGGTTTTCCGCATATCAGGGGTATCCGTATACATAATCCCAGGACTTTAGGAAGGTATAGCGTACCCGATAGGGATCTCTGGACGACAAGGTAACCCCTCTAAGGAAGGGAAGACTCCCCTTAAATTAGGAAGTCAATCCCGACGTTTAAGGAAGCCAGAGTCCTACTCGGGCGTGAGTCCACGTCCAGTACGACCCTGGGAACCCCCTATATAAGGATCAGCAATCCCATAGGGGAGGACAGGTTTACTAGTCGCAGCACAAGCAGCATAGGATCTCAGGAGGCGAAGCCTTAGAAGATCCGCAGTCTCGAAGGAGTCGAGCCCAGAGGATTAGCTAGATTAGTCTACGATTAGGACTAGGGTAGCCACTAACATACACCCCCATTGTAAAGTGTGTTCTCTATCAATATATAGCAACAGGACGTAGGATTCTTATCCTGAGGGAGGCCCAAACCTGTATAAAAACGGCTGTCTCCTGCTGTCAGAGCTCCTGGCACTTGGGCCCTAGAGGTCCCTACCCCCAGTAATCATCACTCCACGAATACCGTAAGATCGCCGATTCACCGATCGTCGATAGTTGGCGCCGACCGTGGGGACCTCTCCGGACCAAGCCGTCCAGGAAGAATCAGAGTCAGCAGGACGCGCAACTAAGCGCGATCAGATCCCAGCGCCGGTTGCACAGCCCTCACCGGTTTCAACCGAGGAGGAAGTAGCAAGCCCGGCAGGAAAACCGATCGCAATCTCGCCCCGTACTGGGTACTCGGACCAGGGTTTCTACAACAACTTTGGCCCTATGGACCCATACCCGGTTACGGATCGAGTGGATTTCGGAGAATACGCCCCTGGAGAGGACTCGGATGGCGAAGCAGATCACTTCAGAACCAAGTGCGCCAGGGCCTTCAGCGGGAAGTTGGTCTTGAACGACGACTTCCCGGCAGGAACGACCAGCCCCATGGTTGGAATTTCTCCTGCGAACTCTGATCATGAGAACGATCAGGATCCTACCCACGTCGCGTCCGATGAGGACAACGTGATGGAATACGAGTACACATCATCCAGCCAGGGACCTCGAATGGTACTCGCGATCGACGATGGTCAAGAAGACCTCGGAGATCAGAATCTGCCCGGGGGCTCGTAGCAGCACAATGCGATGGCCGCCTCCCACGTGAACGGGGGCTTACCCGCCGCCGGGGAAAGAACTCTCCGGCACGGAGACTTGCCTGCCGCGGTCGAGAGATCCCCCCGGGAACAAGGGAGTACGTGTCCCGAACTGTTCGAAGACTTGCGGAAGTGCGCAATCTGCTATCACAGCCTCCCGTGGCGGATTTATCGACACCCGCGGGCGTGCAGTGGCTGCAACAGCTGGGGGCTGACCTCCAAGAGGCTCAGAACCAGGCCGAGTCTTCTCGAGCCCTATCGGTGGCCCGTAGCTCTACTCGGGTGGACACCCCTCCTCCGCTGGAAGAACGCGATCGAGAAGGACGACACCCCAGGAACAGGTCTCCTCAGGAGGAGCCGCCGGTGGACCTCCGAGAACAGCTGGATAAACGCCGCCGCCAAAGACGCCAGCAGGAGCAACAACCTTCTCGGAGAGACCACGTACAGAACGCCAATGCTCGGGGTCGATCCTCGACTTCGAATAGCGGCGAGAATGTGCCTTATCGGGGATCTTTCAGCGGATGCCAGGCGCTATCCCAGGAACTCCGACAGGTACGCTGGCCTTCTCGTTTCAAGCCCGGCTCGCTAGAGTCGTACGACGGAACCACGAATCCCGTGGAATTCCTTCAGATCTACACCACTGCGATCGAGGCAGCCGGCGGCGACGAGAAGGTTATGGCCAACTATCTTCCTACCGCCCTCAGAGGAGCCGCTAGGACGTGGTTGACGAATCTACCCCCAGGAACGATCCGTTCGTGGGGACAGCTATGCGACATGTTACTCGGGAACTTCCAAGGTACCTTCCCAAGACCTGGTCGGGTCGACGATCTATTCCTTGTCGTCCAGCGACCAGACGAGACCTTTCGAGAGTTTACCAAGAGGTTTAGTGCTGTCCGCAACACTATCCCCAAGATAACAGACTCGGATGTCATCCGCGCCTTCACTCGGGGCAGCAGAAACGAGATGTGCACGCACGATCTGATCATGCGGCCACCGAAAACCACCAGGCAACTCATGGATCTGGCCGAGAAGGCCGCTTGTGCAGAGGAAACCCTGCGCTATATCAAGCAACAGCGGGGTGAGTCGACCAGTTCTCCCCTCCGGTCGAGAGGCGATTCGCGCAAGACTAAGTGCAAGAAGAAGCCCTCCAGAGGGAACAAGGAGAAAAGGACCAGAACCGACGAGGTAATGGCCGAGATCTCCGAGAAGCGCACCTGGCGACCACGCCCCAAGGATAATCCTATCACATCCTCCGACAAGTCGTCCAAGCCCTAGTGCGATTTTTATCAAACTGACTTGCATGATCTGCGACAGTGTCGCATCTTCAAGAAGTATCTTCGGGAAGAGAGAGAGAGAGGTTCCGCGAGGAGAACCCTCAGGTCGCTAATAACAATCGGGAAACAGCCTCCGACGACGACGACTCCACCCCTGAGCCTTTCCAGGGGCACGTCAGAGCAATCGAGCACATATTCGGGGGCTCAACCTCTTACGAATCTAAGAGGCAATACAAGGCGATCGCCCGAGAAGTCCTCGCGAGTGTACCGCGAGTTCCTCGAGCGGTCAAGTGGTCCGAGGTCATGATCTCCTTCGACCAGACCGATTGCCCCGAAAATTGTGCTCGGCTGGGACAGTATCCAATCGTGGTCGAGCCAACGATCAACAACTGCCGAGTGGGCCGCGTGTTAATAGATGGAGGGAGCTCCCTCAACATTCTATTCGCCAACGCCCTCGATGCCATGCAAGTGCCACGATCGTCTGTTTAGACGGTGACGCACGCTTTTCACGGTATCGTCCCGGGCTCATCGGCCACGCCGATAGGGCAAGTCACGCTCCCGGTCACCTTCGGTACACCGAAGAACTTCCGAACAGAGAAAATCCTGTTCGATGTAGTCGACTTCGAAACAGCCTACAATGCTATCTTGGGGCGCCCTACCCTGGCCAAGTTCATGGCAGCTACGCACTACGCCTACCAGTGCATAAAGATGCCCGGTGCAAAAGGTATCCTCACGATAAGGAGCTCCCCCAGAGAAGCACTCCTCTGCGACAAGCGCAGCCTCGACCTCGCAGAACAGCATCTACCCTCTAACCAGGACACCAGCGTGGCGGCTCCCGCCACCACGTTGTCGAGACCACCTCCACGGCTACGAGCGACAACTTCGGAAAGTACCCCCTCCAAGTCGGAGAAAGAGTTCCACGACTAAGTCGGAACAGGGAGAAAAACAGGCCCCCCCCCAGACAGGACAACAGCTCCTTGGGAGAGGCCGCCTGATCCAGGTCGCTCGTATCAACGGTAGAAGGGTCGCATCCATTAGAGAGTCCAATACAACCACCCTCGGTAAGATCGCGCAACCGTCGCCCCCCTCATCGGCAGATTCCAAAGTTGCACCAGCTCCAGCCTTAAAGATCGTCAAGCTACGAACAAGTCGATGATAAGACGCTCCGGGCGCCGCCGCCCAGCACGCGCACTCAACAAAGTTCAGTCAGCGGGTCACGACAAGAGGACGAGAGTCTCTGGGGCAACAGACGACAAGCTAAATGAGGAGGGGACGGCCTAGTTTTTCTCAGTTTTTCTTAGAATTGTTTTTCTTACAGTAGCCTGTAAAAGACACAGTTTTCTTTAAATAATACCAAGTATCTAGTTCAATGTTTTTCATTATTAATTCAGACTGTTTATCCAAGATATCTCTCAAACAGACAGTCGGTTGCTGAATAAGAATACGGTAAAGTCGATGTACGAGTACGAGCACCGACTTCTTCGGCCTGCACAAAGGAAAAAGGGCCCTGCGCTACAACTGCCAGTGATGCGAGGAAAACCCCTTAACGCGTTTGCAGGTGACAGGGGAGCCACTGAGCCCCCCACCTGACCAGACCTAAGGCCTGGTTGACTAAGCTCCCCAGTTCCGTAGCAATGTCCCCTGATCCCGAGTAAAGAAAGGGAAGGAAGTGCGAGTACGACTAGATCAACGGAACCCGTACGCTTATCCACGTTTCGACTACTCGGAGCAGAAGATACCTCGGGTAGAGTGAAACCTTGTTGATCGTGCAAGCGTAGAATTTACTAGCCAAACAACTGGAGTCTTCCCTCAACAAAGGAATACGGAGGTGCTGCCATGGCCACGACAAGCTGTACGAAAGGCCCCTTATCGCGTTTACTGATGACAAGGAGCCACGGAGCCCTCCATCCGACTAAACCTAAGGACTGGTCAATCACAGCAAGAACGACCTACGGCACTATTCGTACATCTACACCGAAGGGAGGCAAAGGGCACTGGTTCCAACTAAAGTCTACGCTTGCATCCGACAAAGTTTCACATAAGCAGATTAGACAAGGTTTCGAAAAGACAAAAAACATACAAGTTATCGCACATACTAACCACTGTATTTACATAAATGTATGCTATTATAGGCCTACTTCAGGCCAGGTGCCTGGACTCGATCACCAAAGGCGTCTGCCACCTCCTGCACAGCGTCGAGAAGGGTTTCTTCCTCACCCTCCGGCAGGTCAGTGGCAAGCGCCTCCAGAAGGTCAGTGGCAAGCGCCTCCAGAGATAAGAACGGATGCCTGCGCTTCAGAAGGGCCAAGCAAAGACCAAGACGTCGCGAACCCCTTGCTGAAGCTCGCTCTCGAGAAGCTTCCCAACGGTAGGCTTCAGCTGGGAGACGGATGCCGTCAGCTCGACTAGGCGATTGGCCGGAGAAAGACTCGGGGCGACGACGACGCCGACTTCACCCAGCGCCTTCTCGAGCGTGCCCAAGGCCCGCTCGAGGTCCTCCTCCAGTTTTCCCGCGTAGGACTGACTCCTTTGCAGGGAAGACTCCACGTCCGAAAGGCGCACCTTCGAAGCCAAAAGATCAGCCTCGACCATCGCCCGCCGCTTTTCGGAGTCTTCAAGGTGCTTCCGCAGCTCCTCATTCTCCGCCCGCCATCTCCCAGACTCGTCGAGGCGCTTCTTCAACTCCTCGTTCGCCAAGTCCAGTTCCGCCTGGGCCTTCTCGAGGGGAGCAATCTGGGAGATAGTGAGCTGAAAAAGAACAGGTTAGTACGAGCAAAGTAAAGTTATCTTATCACTAATCTCCTGTGCATTACCTGCAGCAAGGAGGAGAGGCTAAGGCTTTCCGGCGCCGAGGAACCCGAAGGCGCGACGTCCCGGCCAGGGCCAACTCTGGCTCCAACACCGGAGGCCGCTGCTGCTCAGTAGAGGCCGGCGGCGACTCCGGGGCAGGGGTCCACTGCTCGACAAGGGCCGGTGTCGATTTCGGCACCGGGGGCTGCTGCTCGGTAGCCGCCCTAGTCGGAGTCCCGGCGGGAAGGATCGACACCCTAGTCGTCAAAAACAATCAAGCCAAGTCGTCAGCAAGGCAAGTCAAAAGAAAAGGCGGCAAAGGAAAAACTAACCTCAAGCGCTTTCCTGCTGAAGGAGGTTTCCTTGCGAAGGCATCCGGACCTCGCTTGCCGGAAACCAGCGGCGCCTTCTCCTTGTCTGCCACGGTCTCCTCCCCAAGAGCGGTCGTGGGAGGGGGAGTTGGCTCCTTGGCAAGGGGGCTGCTCGCTTCGGACTATCCGACACGTCCTTCCTTAAGTTTACCATTCAGGAAAGGATATGGAAAAAAGAATAGTCGGGTGAGGATTCAAACCTGCGGTTGAGGATCCCGGGCGGGAGAACTCGTCGAGATGATCTCCGCCCCCGCCTCGGCTGCGGAAGGACCTCCCTCCCTCGTCTCGGAGGGTGGCGGGGCTGTATCGAACATCTCGATATCATCATCCTCAACGGGAGCGCTCGCTCTTTCGGCCTCCGAGTCAGGACCCCCACGGCCTACTCGCTGCGAAAAAAGAACCCGAGGGCCCTCTGTAAGGCTACTCGGATGAACCTAAGCTAGACAAGGAGGTAAGACGGATAACTCACCGAGAATACTTTCCGTCGGCTGTCCGGGCTCTGCTTCAGAAGAGGCAGGGGCACGTCTGTACGCCCGCCTTGGGGGGATTGCTCGAATAGGTTGTTCAACCTACTCTGAAGCTCCCCCGGGGACAACTCTGCTCGACACGACAAGGCAGAAGTACGTGAGAAGTCTTGTCAATTGAATTGGCATGGAGATGGTCGCAATACCTACCCGTGTCGAAGTCCCTTGTCTGGTCGTGGTTCTCCGGGATCATCCAGGCCGGCTTGACCCTCGACCGGAGAGGGCTTATCCGGCGTCGAAGGAAATCATTCGCGACATCCCACGCCGACAAGCCTTGGGCGGTGAGATTGGCGATGTCGTGGACGAGCGCCTTGAGGTGCTTAGTCTCCTTCGGGGCCTGCCCCCAGCTCTTGTTTGGAAGAGGGGCGAGTCCGTGGTAGGTGATCCCAGAATTCGGTGGGGGCTGGCAGTAGAACCACCGAGCATGTCAGCCCGACCACGAAGATTTCCAGGAGGAAGCAATGTAGGCATCCTTCCTCCCTTCTCGAAGACGGAATCCGGCGCCGCCGACGACTCCTGCGCCGCTGCTCTTCATCCGGCGGAGGTTTGTAGAAGTACCTCCAGAGCTCCAGGCTCAGCCTAATGCCGAGGTAGGCTTCGCATAGATGCGCGAAGACCGCCAGCATTAGGACCGAGTTCGGGTTGAGATGAATCAACTCGATCCCGTAGAACTGGAGCGCGAGGAGGAAGAAAGACGAAGGTGGGAATTGAAATCCACACCTGAAGAAGTCCGCGAAGACGACGATCCAGTCCGTATCGGGGCTGGGGACCGTCTCCTTCACGGCCTCCGGAAAGGTACGAACACCTCCGGGAGAATCACCTCATCCGCCACGAGCTTCTCCAGGGCGGAGGAATCCATCACCGAGGCCTCGAACTCAGGAATGACGGTGGTCGGTTCCCCCGAGGCTTTCCCCGACTCCTTTGTGGGCTCAGGAGACTTCTTCCAGCGCCTTTCTTGCCCATTCCCGTCGATCGATCGAGAGAGCGTGGAGGCGAGGGTTTGCAAGGGCGCGAGGAAGAAGGTGAAGGGTGCAGGAAGACTGGGAGGCAAAAGAACTATGCGGGCAAAACCCCAATTCTTGGACTCCTAAAGATTTAAATCTTCGCCGGAGCCGAGCGCGGTTTTCGGCACGATCAGTTCCATCGCATTTAATGCAGACAGTTGCTTTTTCGTCTATCGGGTATTTAGCGGGAAAAAGAGGGTCTGACAACCCATGACCCAAACGAACGCATCGTGGCTTAGCACACGCTAGCGGCCCAACGGCGCAGAGAGAAAAAGATTCTTCATCACCACGCGAATTTTCCGCCACGATGGTTCGGTTTCCTAGAAATGTGCCGAGCGGACGCGTGTCCGTGATCAACGGATCAGATCTGATCAGAAGAGCATTCTGGATTTCTTCCAAAGGATTATTCTGATAAGGTTTTTTGCGGCTACTCGTAGAGATTAAGTCTACTCGGGGAAGTCATCGACAAGGACCACTCGGGTCGCCTACTCGGAATTCTTCTCCGACAAGGGCAGATTTCCAACAGAACCATCATAACCTCACTTCACGCACTGATGGGGGGCTTGATGATGAATAGTATGGTTTCCCGCATATCAGGGGTATCCGTATACATAATCCCGGGACTTTAGGAAGGTACAGCATACCCGATAGGGATCTCTGGACGACAAGGTAACCCCTCTAAGGAAGGGAAGACTCCCCTTAAATTAGGAAGTCAATCCCGATGTTTAAGGAAGCCAGAGTCTTACTCGGGCGTGTGTCCACGTCGAGTACGACCCTGGGAACCCCCTATATAAGGATCAGCAATCCCATAGGGGAGGACAGGTTTTACTAGTCGCAGCACAAGCAGCATAGGATCTCAGGAGGCGAAGCCTTAGAAGACCCGCAGTCTCAAAGGAGTCGAGCCCGGAGGATTAGCTAGATTAGTCTACGATTAGGCCTAGGGTAGCCACTAACATACACCCCTATTGTAAAGCGTGTTCTCTATCAATATATAGCAACAGGACGTAGGGTTCTTATCCTGAGGGAGGCCCGAACCTGTATAAAAACGGCTGTCCCCTGCTGTCAGAGCTCCTGGCACTTGGGCCCTAGAGGTCCCTACCCCCCAGTAATCATTCACTCCACGAATACCGTAAGATCGCTGATTCACCGATCGTCGACACCGGTGATATTTCCCAAAACCCTCGCCCTCCACAATCTCATATGTCTAATCTAACTCCGTCGCCACCATATATACATGCTTAAATTTTCCAAGTGTATGTGGACACATAGACTCCAAACCCTAATTTATTTCTCCCGGTAAAACCATAACCACCATGGTATTTCTCTCTCTCATTACCATATGTCATATAAATATCTAGTTCACTTCCACCATGTTACCATGCCAGGACATAAAATATATAAATCCTTTCCACCCTTTTACCAAATAACCATTTATTCTTTCACTGCTTTTCATGCTTATCCGTGTCTCCATAAATCCTCGCAAAATTTCAGAAATATCCTGAGACTTTTCCCTAACTTATTTCTATAAAAATACCTTGAGGTTCCGTGCAAATATTTCAAACCTTTTCACGTTTAAGTTGGAATCAAATATTGAGCCCTAATTCTTTTCCTCTCTCAATACTCGAGCAAAATTTTAGGCTTATATTTTATGTTCATCCTAGACTCGATTTGCTCCTTGTAAGTTATTGTGTCATACCAGATAATCTCCAGGCCTATCAGACCCTAAATGTGTCAGTGGGAACAAGCATAAATAAGGCTCAACCTCATTGCACTGACCAACACATTTCCTCACCCCTGTCTTTTTTTTCCTCTGAACTATATTAATGTCCAGCATTTTCTTTTCTACCAACACATTGCCGCACACTACAAGTCCCCTGTGCTCTTTTTCTCTACTCCTCCTAAAACCAAACCAGCACTCAATCCCCTTCCCCGCTACCCCTTTTATTTTACAGCACACCAGCTACCTATGTTCCTCACTGCCACACTCCAAGCCACCATATGCAGCAGCTCTTTTTCTCCTGCCATGCATGTGCTGCTCATATGCTCTTTTAACACCAGCACCTGCTAAGTCAACTGCTCCATCTCTTCCTTTCTTATCTCTAGTCTTTTTCCCTGAGCAGTTCTACACGCCAAGCAATTCTCAAGCTCCTACTCTTCTTCATTCCACACCAAGTCAGCTCCTCTCTATTTTTCCCTAGCTTTGAGCTCCTCATCTTCTGTTCTTCACCCGAGCTTGCCTACCACTTCTCTCTTCTCTCTGCTCCCCAAGCTCTAGCTGCTGTTTTCTTTTGCTACACTCTAGCACCAACCTGAGTACCCATTTCTTTTCCTGCACTACCCTAGTAGCCCACGGCAGCTCCTGCTCTCCTTTAAAGCCATACCAAGCTGCCCAACTCCCCTTTCCAGCTCACTGTCCTTTTCTCTCATTGCCTTACTGTCCAGTCCAGCAAGCCAAACCCCATTTCTTTTCCTCACAGCCGAACAGCTCCTCTCCCCTGTGCAGCAGCTCCGCACCTCCTTCCTCCCGAGGCAAGCAAGCTAAGCTACCCTCCTCTCCTCTTGCCTCCCCTATTTCTTCTCTCAAGCCAAGCTCCTTGCCTCCCCACCATAGCTCGAGTAGGTGCTCCTCACTCTCTCCCTCCCAATTTCTTCCTATTTCCCACTGGTTGTTAGTCAAGCTTCCATTACCGCAAGCTCGCCTCACATCTTCTTCTTTGCCGAGCATCCGAGCTCCTCTGCAGCCTCCTGGAGCACCAGCCTCAACCGCCCCGCTATTGAATGGCCTTCCCCGAGCTGTTTCTTCTCTCCTCTCCTTTTATTCTTCTCAGCACCGAGCTTGAGTTCCTCCACTGCCCCTCTTCCCAACCTCCTCTTCGAGCCGAGCTCATCTCCTTCAACCAAACTCCCTACCGCCGTGCTCAACACACTGCCGCGGCAGCTCGTGGCAGCTACCGTGCCCCCCTTCTCCCCCACCGCGGCAGTACTGCGTCCCCTTTTTCCCCGCCACGGCAGCTTTTTTCTCCCCTGCGGCAGCTCCTTCCCCGCGGCAACGCCTCACCACGATAGCGCCTCACCGCGACAACGCCTCACCGCGGCAGCTCCTCCCCAACCGCGGCAGCCCCCTCTCTCCTCCTTCTTTACTTGAGCTCCTCACCCCTTTGTCCTGCATCCCTGAGCACCCCATGGCGCCCCCCTTCCTCTTCTTTCTTTTCCCTTGCCCTGCTCCTTGCTGAAGATGAAGGGGAATGAATCCGAACTGCTCCCTCTCTCTCCCTACCAAGAAACCGGGCCCGCGTGGTTTCTGAAATCAGGTGCAAATGTGTGTTTCAGCTATGCATGGCATATACATAAACCCCATTTGTCTAGCTCCAAACAAATCAATACTTGCCCTAAAAACCTTCTAAAGGAAAATACGGTATCTCAAGTCCAGTAGCCCCTTTGTTTTTAATTTTAATTGGAATTCTTTTAAAACCAACCATATTTGAGTAGAGGCAGAACAAATGTTGTAATCAGTTAAGAAATTGAGTTTTCTTTAAATTGCTATCAGCTTTAAAAAGTATTATCAGAGCACCCTAATTTATATCATGCACATTTCAGACTCAATAACATCCTATCGCCTGAGTTATGATCAAGAATCAACATGGTTTTTACCTGCAGGACATGATTCATTCCTCGAAGATAATCATCTCTTAGGCCATGCATGCATGAGCTTAAAGTTTGAAAAACTCCAGTAGTGACTGCGTGAAACCTGTCATTATTCACCTCTGGACCTAGCTAAAATAAGCGCATTAAAGTATTTAAAGGTAATAAGCTCGTAAACACATGAAACCTAGTCTTCAACATGCAAAAGCCTCAATACATGTGAAGGGTATTTCCATCACCTCGTGTTGAGAACCCTAAATATGCTTCTAAGTTCAATGCCTAGTTTTCAACGTCTCTTGCGTGTATGTTGGTTCTTATTTGGTCTTCCTCGCATCATTATTTATTCGGTGTCTCCCGATGTGTAGATACGACGTTACGGGATATCGCGCGAAGGATCTGGGATCGCTGTCGTATCTAGCTCGAGATCAGCACCTGGCCAATATTGCCAGGCAAGCTCTCCACCCTTGATCATGTTGAAACCTAAGTTTACGAAATGGTATTTTGTTTACGAAACATGCATGCTATGTTCTACGACCCGTTATTTTATGTAGTGGAGTTATACCAAAACTTAGCAAACCCTAGTCCGACCCTGTATACCTTGTCGCCCTAAGGACTACGTATTCCGGAAAAGTTGTCGGAAACCTAGGGTAGTGTATGTATGTATGCTTGGCCCTGCCATAGTGAAATTAGGTTTTCAAAAACAAAAGAAAGCTCCCACATTTTATGTGATGAAAATTGAAAGCGGACCGTCGTGTCCGGAGGTGTATGAATGTAGTATATCCATGGGTTGTGATATTTTACCGCAAAGTGGTTTTGTGAAACCAAAACAAAAATAGAGAAAGATTTTGATCCGGGTCGGAAAGGAAGGGCGAAAGCAGGAAGCTTGTTAAGTGCAAGGTAATGCCCGGCGTGGTACTCGCTACCCGTTTACGGGTGTGGTGTGAAGTCCCTCTCGGATCACATAAGGACCGATGTTAAGTACCATTTGGCCAAGTCTTATCGTACGTCCACATGTCCTTTATGGGAAGGACTTGATCTAGTACCCGGTCTGAGACTAGCATGAACCCGTAGGCAGTGTGCAGTGTGCAGATGAGGTTATAGCCTCTGTAGAGAAAAGTTTTCACGGGAAAGCGATGGCTTGTTCGCCACAAAGTTGGAACACCAACCTCCTCGTAGCGATGATACTGACTCGAGCTAGGTGTGGGATATGTCCTTCTGGCGGGTTCATGGCTAGGTTTACTCCGGTGAAGAGTCTCATTGTAATAGCCCTGTCAGTATACGTCGCGAAGTATTCCCAGGGTGACCTACATTGTGTGGGTAAAGCCGTACCACCTCTGCAGAGGGTAAAACTATTCGAATAGCCGTGTTCGCGGTCATGGACGAACTTGGTTGGGCCACACTATAGTAGACTGACTTTCAAACTCAAAATGGGTTATGGGTTTAAGGACACGATCCACCGTGTTCGCAGGGTGACATGAAAGCCTCCCCGGTGAAGTGGGAGGAGAGAAGAAGGGATTCCCGTTGTAGTGGGCAATCGCCAACATCCCCGTTGTAGCGGGTGAGTTGAGACTCCCCGTTGAAGCGGGTGATTACCAGACTTTCCGTTGTAGCAGGAAAGCACAGTTATGATTTCCCATTGTAGCAGGGAAGAAAGGCGAAACAAATGCTTGTCTCGCAATGCCGTGACAATTTACGAAAAATTGCTTTTGATATTTATTTACGTATTTCATGCAAATTTACTTTCTCGCACAATAGCCCTGACGCGGAGAGTGTCGATGGGGGTCTTGACAGCGTAGCGGTAATTCCGAATGACGTCGATTCGGGGTAGCACGGAAACCCTCCTCCAACATTTTTAAAATTTGTTATGTAAGCGAAAACAATAAGAATTTCGATCTGGGTTTACTCTTTCATCTTTTTCATCATTTTGCCAGATCTGGAGCTCATGGACGGAGCTTAGGGACGTTTGGACCGTAGCAACGGTGGAAGCGAAGAAGTTGCGCCCAGACGATGTGAGAGGCAGGGAAGAGCTTTGCATGAGGAAAGGGCTCTTCGACGTGACCGATGCAAGGGCTCCATCACCCCTTCCTCTGGCTCTAGTTCCAAGGGGTCAAGCGGAGGAAAAAAGTCCCGGTGCTCCTCCCGTTCGCTGGTGGCGGCCGGAGATCGTGGCTCGTCGATGGCGATCCAAGCTCTGGTTTTTGGCGGAAGGCAAGCCACGTGTCCGCGCTAGACGCGTGTTCTCCTCTATGTGTAAGCAGTGAACGGGTGTTCTTTAGGTTCTACCACGACGACCCACCGGGGGCAGCGGCCTCTCAGCCTTGGCCATCCACCCCGTCGGGCTCCTCTCCGCATCTCCTCCATCTCCATCACCTTCTTCACATAGCCAGGTTAATGTAACGACACGGATTGAAGACCTTAGTGTCATGCTAAGACTCGTACAATCATAAGAGATTTGATATATATAGGAAGAACAAGAACATCAATAAAGAGGAATAGATCAAGGGGAAAAGTAGTTTAACTTGTTACGCCCCCTTTCTCATCTCCAAGACACAGCGACATATACTCTCTCCCTCTGCCCAACACACTTACAAGACCAACCAGCCCACACATCACTCACCCTTCGATGTCTGCATCGAAGGCGCCTTCTTCGTTGCCACCTTCACCCCTGTTCCGGGCACTACAGTGACATCACCCCTCCTTTAGACGTAGCTTGCCCCCAAGCTGGCGCCTTAGGAAACTGAACTTGGAGAGCTGCCAAATTCTCCCAAGACCAAAATTCTAGAACAACATTAGTCCAATGAACATACACTTGCTGAATAAGCTTCCCTCCGTGGCGTACTAGCCGTTGATTCATCACCTTCAGAGGACACATGACCAACGCTGCATTAAGACAATTTAGAGACAAAGTAGAACTTACAGCAATCGAAGGGCTAATGGATTTCTTCAGTTGAGGCACATGCACAACAGGATGGGTGTGGCTGGTCGAGGGTAGGTCCAGGCAATAGGCCACCTTACCAATTCGCTGCAAGATGCGGTAGGGTCCAAAATAGCGAAAGCTGAGCTTCGAAGAGGAATGTTGAACCACAGATTGCTGGACATAAGGTTGAAGCCGAAGATAAACCATGTCACCGACTTCAAACACACAATCCAATCTTTTCTTGTCAGCTTGCGCTTTCATGCATTGTTGGACACGTAACAGATGTTGCTCAATTAGACGTACCATGACTGAACGTTCTTGTAACCACGGATCCAGGTCACTTACTGCTGCGTGTGTGGTGTTCTGAATGCCAAAATGTCTAGGCTTGTGACCATACAACAATTCAAATGGAGAATGACCCAAGGCAGAATGGAAAGAAGTGTTAACTCTACTTGTGCAATCCAATGAGAGCAGCGTCTTGGATTGGTGTGAACAGAACATCTCAAGTAAGTCTCCAAGCATTGATTCAACCTTTCGGTTTGTCCATCGGTCTGAGGGTGGTATGAAGAGCTCATGTTCAATTTTGTATCAGTGAGCTTGAATAATTCCTGCCATAGTGTACTTGTAAACACTCTCGATCAGAGATAATAACGTGAGGTAATCCATGGAGCTTCTATATGTGATTGATAAAGAGTTGAGCAATAGACATGGCAGTATAAGGGTGCTTGAGGGGTATAAAGTGACCATACTTAGAAATTTTGTCAATGATGACTAAAATGGTGTCAAAAGTCTGTGACTTCGGCAAACCCTCAATGAAGTCTAAGCTGATGGTGCTCCAGGCCTGTGTAGGAATAGGTAGAGGCTGTAATAATCCAGGTTGCTTAGTATGTCTATTTTGGCTTGCTGACAGGTAGCACACTGCTGCACAAATTTTTGGATGTCATGTTTCATGCCTGGCCAATAAAACAGATTCTTGATCTTGTGGTAAGTGGCTAATACTCCAGAATAGCCCCCGATGCCACTAGCATGTAGGGCCAAAAGAACAGCTTGATGTGCCTCCTTGTGTGATCTTAACCAGATTTTGCCTTGGTATCTAATGAGCCCCTCATACAATGTGTACCCCTGCTTATTAGTGCAACTGAGACTCAATTCAGTAAGGAGTTGTTGTGCCTTGGGATCTTGTTCGTAACCTGCCACAATGATCTCCAGCCATCTTGGCCTGGAGAGAGAAATAGCCATGGCTTCTTCAGAATGCACAATTCTGGATAAGGCATCTGCTGCCTTATTCTCTAAGCCCACTTTATATCGTAGCTTGTACTGTAATCCCAATAGTTTAACATAAGCTTTCTATTGGATGGTGGTGGTTAACTTTTGGTCAGCCAAATGAATCAAACTTCTTTGATCAATGTGAATAGTGAATTCATTGCACTGAAGGTACGATCTCCACTTGTCAACTGCTAACAGAATAGCCATGCACTCCTTTTCATATGTTGGATAGGCCTTGATTCTTAGGGCCTAGAGCTTTTCTTAAGAAGGCTATAGGATGGCCCCCCTGCATGAGCACAGCGCCAATCCCTGTGTCACAGGCATCTGTCTCCAGGACAAATGGTTTTGTAAAACCAGGTAAGGCCAAAACAGGAGCATTGACCAAGGCCACTTTCAGAGCATCAAAGGATTGTTGCTCCTGATTTGTCCAGATAAATGGGACACCTTTTTTGAGTAAGTTAGTGAGAGGCTTACTGTTGATCCCAAAATGTTTAATGAATTTTCTGTAATATCCAGCTAATCCCAAAAAACCCCCTAAGTTGATTGATAGAAGAAGGAGGAGGCCACTGCTGAACTGTCTTAATCTTGCTAAAATCGGTAGAGACCCCCTGACCACTGATAATATGCCCGAGATACTCAAGGCTCTGTTGAGCAAAGCTACACTTACTCCTCTTGATGTACAAATTGTGTTGCTGCAATAAGGTGAATACTTGCTGCAAATGGTTTACATGATCAGACAGGGATTGACTATATATGAGAATATCATCAACAAATTCTAAGACACAGTGTCGAATGAGATGGGCAAAATGGCATTCATGGCAGCTTGGAATGTAGCCAGGGCATTTGTAAGACCAAAGGGCATAACTCTGAATTCATAGTGGCCACGGTGTGTATGAAAAGCAGTCTTGCTTTCATCTGATTCCACCATTCTGATCTGATGATACCCCGAACGAAGATCAAGCTTTGTAAACCAACTAACTCCTGCAAGTTTGTAAACCAACTAGCTCCTGCAAGTTCATCCAATAATTCTTCCACCACCGGCATAGGGTATTTTTTTTTAACAGTCATTGCATTCAAATGTCGATAGTCCACACAAAAACGCCATGTGCCATCCTTTTTCTTCACTAGTAAGACTGGGGAGGCAAAAGGGCTATGGCTGTGTTGAATTATTCCAGAGGAAAGCATTTCAGCCACCTATTGTTCAATTTCAGTTTTCTGTTGAGGAGAGTATCTGTAAGTCTTAACACTAACCGGTTTGACACCCGGTAGCAACTCAATGTGGTGGTCAAATGATCTATGAGAGGGCAGACATTTAGGTTCAGTGAATCTATCAGCGAATCCTTGTAGTAAGTCATAGATGGGTGCAGGTACAGCTTGTATAGTCTTCTCCGTAGAAATAGCACATAACTGAATAACATTGGCCACAGCTCCAGTCTTCAGCAAGCCTTGAAGCTGTTGGGAGCTGATTTGATCACACTTGGTGACGACATTCGAGTAATTTGTTTCCTAGCATAACTGAACCGGAGCTTCTTGTTCCTCCAGTCAACCCGCATGGGACTAAAATCTGACAACCACTCAATCCCTAGAATTAGATCATAAGAACATAAAGGAAACACGCACAGGTCAGTGCAGAATGTGTGCCCCTGACAATACCAATTGGTCTTTGGAACTAATTGGTTGCACATTTTTTGTCACCATCAGCCACTGTGATTTGAGCTGAAGTAGTTGTGATTGGCTGAAGTCCCAACTCCTGAACAGCAGCAGAGCTAATGAAATTGCCGGAGCTACCAGAGTCAATGAGAACTAACACTTGCTTCCCATTAATCATACTCTGAGCCTGATTGTTTTGGTGTTAGGTGTACCTGCAGTAGCACACGCAGATATTTTCATGAGTAACTCATCTCCAACACTATCATTATCCTTTGAGTTGTTTTCCTCTCCATTTGACTCTACGTGGAGTTGTAAGACTTCTAATAATTCTTCCAAAACATGTAATTGTACTATCTTGGGATGCTTGTGACCAGGACCAAAATTTTCACCACACTTAAAACATTCACCTCGAGCACACCGCATGGTCTTGAGAGTATCATATCTATCTTCCCATTTCGGTTTGTCTTCCTGTCGACGATCGGTGAATCGGCGATCTTACGGTATTCGTGGAGTGAGGATTGCTGGGGGGTAGGGACCTCTAGGGCCCAAGCACCAGGAGATCTGACAGCAGGGGACAGCCGTTTTTAGACAGGTTCGGGCCTCCCTCAGGATAATAACCCTACGTCCTGTTGCTATATATTGAAGGAGAATACTCTTTACAACGGGGGATGTATATTAGTGGCTACCCTAGGCCTAATCGTAGACTAACTATCCTAAATCACCGGGCTCGACTCCTTCGAGGCGGCGGATCTTCTAGGGCTTCGTCTTCTGGAGCGGCGACTAGATGTCTTGACCTAATTGGCTCTCTCTTCCCCTATGGGATGGCTGACCCTTATATAGGGGGTCCCCAGGGTCGTACCGGACGTGGACTCACACCCGAGTAGGACTCTGGTCTCCTTAAACGTCGGGATCGTCTTCCTAGTTTAAGGGGAGTCTCCTCTTCCCGAGAGGGGTTACCTTATCCTCCAGGGATCTTTCCCGGGTACGCTTGTTCCTTCCAAAAGTCACGGGAGTATGCATACGGATACCCCTAATACGCGGGATGCCGTACTATTCATCATCAAGCCCCCCATCAGTACGCGAAGTGAGGCCATGATGGTTCTGTTAGAAATCTGCCCCTGTCGGGAACAACTCCGAGTAGGCAATCCGAGTAGCTCTCGTCGGCGATTTCTTTGGGTAGGTTCTACCCCTACCGAGTAGTTGCGAAAGCCTTATCGGAATTATCCTCGGGACAACCCCAGAATGCTTTCTGATTCGATCTAGTCCGTTGATCACGGACACGCGTCCGTTTGGCACGTTTTTAGGAAACCGATCCATCATGGCGGAAAATTCGCGTGGTGATGAAGAATCTTTTCTCCCTCTGCGCTATCGTGCGCGCGCTCGTTCGAGTCGTGGGTTGTCAGACCCTCTTTTTCCCGCGACATGCCTTGTACGCGGAAAAAGCAACTGCCCGCATTAAATGCGATGGAACTGATCGTGCCGAAAACCGCGCTCGTCTCCGGCGAAAGTTTAAATCTCTAGGAGTCCAAGGATTGGGGTTTTGCCCACATTGATCCCCTGCCCCCTAACCTTCTTGCTCCTCTCATCTCCTGTTTCTCCGCACCATGGCTGGTAGCCCACTGGTTGAAGAAGCATGGCCGCGCTCGGAGATGAACGAGGTGAAACTCGCATCTTCCATAGAGCTGACCCTGATCCAATCAACCCGTCAAGCCGAGTTCCGTCACGTTCGGGGCGAAAGGATTCCGGAACCCGAAGCCGGATGGCTGGTCATTTTCCCCGACTTCTTCCGATGCGGGTTCTTCTTGCCTCCTTCCACCTTCTTATATTCGATCTTCATGTTCTACCGAGTGGAGGTGGTGAATCTTGACCCGGCCTCATACGTCCTCCTGAGCGTGTTCGCCCATCTGTGCGAAGCATTCCTCGGAGTGCGGCCATCGTTGGATCTATTCAGATATTTTCACAAGATGGAGAGGACAAAGAAGAAGGTGGTAGGAGGCGCAAGCGTCCGCCTCCGAGAAGGTAGGACCGCAGAGTACATTGATGCCACCGGAATCCGCTCCTTTGCGGGGTGGGAGCATGAGTGGTGCTATTGTCGTCCGTCGTTCCCCCTAAGCATAAGGTACTGGGGAACTCAGCCCGACGCGGCATCCGCTTGGACCGATGAGACCCTGCTCGACTCCCGTCTTCAGCACCTGGTCGAGGAGATCAAGGCTCTGCGGACCCGAGGCCTGTCATCGGCTGACGTTGTCACCGACTTCGTCAGGCGTGGAATCTGCCCTTTACGGCACAGGGAGACCAGTGCCTGGGACTTGACGAGCGATCCGTACCAACGGCGGAGAAAAATAGGTAAGTTTCCCCCTCTCGATCCCGTAAGAAGGACTTGTCGGGGTGTTCTGAATTTCTCTTTGTCTCAAACAGCCCTCTCGGAAGAGGAGGTGTCCGAAAAGGTAAAAGATATCTTCAAGCGAGTTCCTTCACCCAGTCGCCAAGGCGTCCCCACGTCGTTGCCTCTTCGACCTTTGCACGAGCAGGAAGAGGTTCTAGCGGTAATCCTTTCTTTTTTAGGATCCTAGGTCCTTCAGGCCCGCCTTATACTGGTTTTGTGGAATGGGCCCTTCATGCAGAGAGAAGGACGGGGAATAGACAACCCCGAAGCTGGGCCTTCTGGTCCTAGTCGATGCTCGACCGCGGCTGAGGACCGGCACGATGGGGACACCCCTCTCACCAAGAAGGTAGAAGAGGTCGCGCGGAGCGAACCGGGATCTGACTCGCCGCTCTGTCTGTGAGGAGCGGGAAATCCTTCGGTCCGTCGGGGGCGCTCCATTTTGCTAAAGAGGGCAAGGTACCATTCTTCCACTCCTTGCTTTGTCGAGCTTACGCTCCTAGCTCTGGATCCTGAAGGCGGTCTGCAGGGACACTTCCCCACCGATACCAGCCCCTCCTACTGATCCACGGAGGAAGCGGTTTATCAGGCTGCTTCCTAGTCGGAGCTCGGTTGGTGCGGTACCCCCCCTCTTCACTCATCAAGGAGCGGCAGGAGCCAAGTCTCCAGGGCGAGGAAGCCTCAGCCGAAGACGATCCCGTGGCGCTACTCAAACCTTTAGTGGAGGTAAGGGAGGTCACTGCCTGTCGTAACTCTTGTCCGATGACATTGCCAGCCTATCTGACCTTGTCATTTTCCATCTCAGCGTGCTCATGACAGGTGGAAAGCCGTTCGTGGCGAGGTCCAGTCACTCCGGGATCAATCGGCGTGGCTTTCCGATGCTCTCTCTCGGGAGAAGGAGGCCCTGTCGCTAGAAAAAGCGCGAGCCTCGTCTGCCGAGGAAAATCTATTGAAGATGGCGGACCGCCTAGAGCTGGTGCTCACCACGGTCGGTGTGTCTCTTCGAGCCACGGCGAACCTTCCTGACCGCCTGGCGGAATTGGACCGAGCCGCTCAAGATTTTTCTGGGCGTTTGCGCTTGCCCGACCTGTAAACGCGTAGCCTTCGTATGCACGCCAGACATGTATAGGATTTCTGCTCTGTTTAATGAATAACTCCTGAACTTATGTCTCTAGACCAGCCCCCGACTGTCTACTCGAGGGATGTTCTCGAGTGGTCAGTCTATTAGCTTTACACGTAAAACTTCTGGAGCTGATCAATGTTCCAGGAATTAGTGAGGACTCGGCCGTCTTCCATCGCTAGTCGGAAGGATCCCGGTCGAATAACCTCGACTACTGTGTAAGGACCCTCCCACTTGGGAGACAGCTTATTGCTATTGCTTTTATTTTGCACGAGTCGTAGGACAAGGTCTTCGACTTGCAGTGAGCGTTTTCGAACATGTCTGTCATAGTAGCGATGAAGGTTCTGCTGGTAGCGGGTAGCCCGAAGGAGAGCCTGGGTCCGCTTTTCCTCAATGAAGTTGAGGTCGTCCTCTCTTCGAGGGGTTTCTTCCTTGTCAGTGTATAGTTCTACCCGTGGGGATCGTAGGGCAAGTTCACTCGATAGCATGGCCTCGGCTCCGTATACCAGGCTGAACGGCGTTTCTCCGATAGCCCGATTAGAGGTCGTCCGTAGAGCCCAGAGGACGGAGGGTAGCTCGCGTACCCAAGCCTTGGCGTGGGCGGAGAGTCTATCGAAGACGCGAGTTTTCATCCCCTGGAGAATAAGTCCGTTGGCGCGTTCGACCTGTCCGTTGCTCTGTGGGTGTGCGACCGAGGCATAGCATATCGTGGTGCCGAGCTCGGTGCAGTATTCGATGAAGTCGGAGCTGGAGAATTGAGTACCGTTGTCGGTGATGATTCTGCTCGGGACGCCAAATCTGGTCATAACGCTTCTCATTATGAACCGCTTGGCCGCTTCCGACGTGATCTGCGAGACAGGTTCGGCTTCGATCCATTTGGTGAACGTATCGATCGCGACGAAGAGGAACTTATAGCCCCCGGGCGCTACCGGGAACGGCCCTAGGATATCGAGGCCCCATGCGGCGAATGGCCATGACAAGGGGATAGTCTGTAATGCCTGGGCGGGCTGGTGAACGCGTCTGCGGTGAAATTGGCACTGCCGGCATCGCTTCACTAACTCGTTCGCGTCACGGAGGGCTGTCGGCCAGTAGAATCCTTGTCTAAAGGCCTTTCCGACCAGGGTTCGGAAAGATGCATGTGCCCCGCACACCCCTCCATGGATCTCTTCGAGTAATCTTATACCCTGCGTCTGAGGGATACACCGCATGAGCACTCCATGGGCCCCTCGTCGGTAGAGGGCCCCGTCGACTAGGGAGTACATCCTGGCGCGCCGGGCAATTTGCTCGGAAAGCGCATCGTCCTCAGGTGTAGTTCGATCGAGAAGATACTTGCGGATGGGCTCTATCCACGACTCTTCTAGATCGAGAGGAGCGACGAGGCGACCCGCCACCCCCCTCGGAGCGTCAATACCTGGTGACACCCTTGAGGGGTGCTTAACCACCTCTCCTTCGTCCCCGGGTTTATGGGAAACCACGGACGGCGTCGAGATCCTTTCTACAAAGGCCCTGGGTGGGCATGGAGATCGTGAGGAGGCTAGGCGGGCAAGACTGTCGGCTTGGCAGTTATCCTTTCGGGGGATATACCGTACCTCAAAACCGACGAACTTCTTCTCTAGCTTTCTCACCTCCGCAAGGTAAGCCGCCATATTCGGGTCTGTAGTCTGATACTCCTTGGACACTTGTCTCGCTACCAACTGCGAATCTCCATTCACGAGAAGGCGGCGGATTCCGAGTGCCGAAGCGACTCTGAGACCGGCTAGCAACCCTTCGTACTCAGCTACGTTGTTCGTGGCCGGGAAGTCAATCTGTAGTATATACTGCAGGCGTTCTCCGATTGGAGAGGTCAAGATTACCCCAGCCCCCACGCCTTCGATGGTTAGGGAACCGTCGAAGTGTAGTGTCCAGACGTCGTCTTTTTCCACTGGTGACGCTGAACAGTCGGGTTCCGTCCATTCACTGACGAAGTCGGCGAGGACTTGTGACTTGACCGCCGTGCGCCGAACGAAGTGGAGGTCGAACTCTCCAAGCTCGACCGCCCACTTGACGATTCGACCTATGGCTTCGCGATTGCGGAGGATTTCTCCCAAGGGGTAGGTGGTCGGGACCGTGACCGTGTGAGCTTGCAAGTAGTGTCGAAGCTTGCGAGATGTGGTGAGGACCGCGTACAGGAGTTTTGGAACTTGGGGGTAACGCTCCTTGGGTCCGTGCAGGATCTCGCTGATGTAGTACACTGGTTTTTGGACCTTCTCTCGGTTCTCGGGGGTTCCGCGTTCCACCGTCAACACTCCGCTGACCGCGGACGGCCCGGCCGCGATGTAGAGCAATAGCCCTTCCTCGGGATTAGGCGCGACCAGTACCGGAGGGGAGGTTAAGTACTCTTTGAACTCTTGGAATGCCGCTTCTGACTCCGCTGTCCATTCGAAGCCGTCGTGTTGTCGCAAATGTTTGAAGAAAGGGATTCCGCGGTCTCCTAATCGGGATATGAATCGGCTCATGGCCGCCATGCAACCCGTGAGTCTTTGGACGTCTCGGACCGTTTTTGGGGACCTCATCTCTGCGATCGCCCGTATCTTGTCGGGATTTGCCTCAATCCCCCGGTGTGATACCAGGAACCCGAGTAATTTTCCGGCGCTGACCCCAAAGGTACATTTCTCCGGGTTCAGCATTATTCTGTTTCTTCGGAGGTTGGTGAATATTTCCAGTAGGTCCGAGAGCAGGTCTTCTTTCTTCTTTGTTTTTACGACAAGGTCGTCGACGTACGCCTCAACGTTCCGACTAATTTGGCTGTGGAGGGCGAGCTGCATTCCGCGTTGGTATGTTGCTCCCGCGTTTTTTAATCCGAAGGGCATCTTTGAATAGCAGAACACCCCGAACGGAGTCACGAAGGAGGTTTTCTCCTCGTCCTCCCGACACATGCTTATTTGGTGGTAGCCCGGATAGGCGTCGAGGAGGCTTAGATAGTCGCATCCTGATGTTGAATCCACTATCTGATCTATTCTGGGTAGGGGAAAAGCATCCTTTGGGCAGGCCTTATTGAGATCCGTGAAATCGACGCACATTCGCCACTTCCCGTTGGCTTTCTTAACCATAACTGGGTTGGCAAGCCATTCAGGGTGCTCGACTTCTCGGATAAAGCCGGCCTTCAGGAGTTTCTCGATTTCCACCTTGATGGCTTCCTTCCGATCTGGGGCGAATCGTTGTAATTTTTGTTTTACTGGCGTGGCGTCTCGACGGACGGCTAACCTGTGCTCAATTACTTCCCTAGGGATCCCCGGCATGTCGGATGGCTGCCATGCGAAGACATCCGAGTTCCCCCGGAGGAAAGTGACGAGCGATGATTCTAAGTCTGGATCAAGCATTGACCCGATCTGGACTGTCTTGGTGGGCTTTGCCGCACTTAGAGGAACTATTCTTACCTCGCCGTGGGTTTTCACGGTCGTACTGGTTTTTGAGGGTATATGTCCCCCGTCCCCCAGGTGTTCCTGTCCGTGGTCGAGGCTTCTCTTGTCGCAGAGGAGCGCTTCTCTGGGGGAACTTCTTATCGCGAGAACACCTTTTGGGCCGGGCATCTTTACGCATTGGTAGGCATAGTGCGTAGACGCCATGAACTTGGCCAGGGTGGGACGTCCCAAGATGGCGTTGTAGGGCGTCTCGAAATCGACTACGTCGAACAGGATTTTCTCCGTTCGGAAGTTATCCGGTGTACCGAAGGTAACTGGGAGTGTGACTTGCCCGACCGGCGAGGCCGATGAGCCCGGGACAATACCATGGAAGGCGTGTGTCACCGTCTGAACGGACGACCGTGGCACTTGCATTGCGTCGAGGGCGTTGGCGAATAGGATATTGAGGGAGCTCCCTCCATCTATTAACACGTGGCCCACCCGGCAGTTGTTGATCGTCGGCTCGACCACAATGGGGTACCGTCCCGGTCGAGCATAATTTTCAGGACAATCGGTCTGGTCGAAAGATATCGTGACCTCAGACCACTTGACCGCTCGAGGGACCCACGGGACATTCGCGAGGACTTCTCGGGCGATCGCCTTGTACTGCCTCTTGGACTCATAAGAGGTTGAGCCACCGAATATGTACTCGATTGCTCTAACATGCCCCTGGAAAGGCTCAGGGGTGGAATCATTGTCGTCGGAAGTAGTTTCCCGACTGTTATTCGCGACCTGAGGGTTCTCCTCTCGGAACCTCTCTCTTTCCTCCCGAAGGTATTTCTTGAAGATGCGACACTGTCGCAGATCGTGCGAGTCGGTTATCTCCGGGATAGTGTTGCGTACAGCACTAAACCTTTTGGTGAACTCTCGGAAGGTCTCGTCTGGTCGTTGGATGACAAGAAATAGGTCGTCGACCCGACAAGGCCTTGGGAAGGCACCTTGGAAGTTCCCGAGTAGCATGTCGCATAGCTGTCCCCACGAACGGATTGTTCCTGGGGGTAGATTTGTCAACCATGTCCTAGCGGCTCCTCTGAGAGCGGTAGGAAGATAGTTGGCCATAACCTTTTCGTCCCCGCCGGCCGCTTCGATCACGGTGGTGTAGATCTGGAGGAATTCCACGGGGTTCGTGGTTCCGTCATACGATTCTAGCGAGCCGGGCTTGAAACGAGAAGGCCAACGTACCTGTCGGAGTTCCTGGGATAGCGCCTGGCATCCGCTGAAGGAGCCCCGATAAGGTGTAGTCTCGCCGCTGTTTGAGGTCGAAGATCGGCCCTGAGGATTGGCGTTTTGTGCATGGTCTCTCCGAGGAGGCTGCTGCTCTTGCTGGCGCCTTTGGCGGCGGCGCCTTTCGAGCTGCGCTCGGAGGTCGACAGGTAGCTCCTCCTGATGAGGCATGTTCCTGGGGTGTTGTCCCTCTCGATCGCGTTCTTCTGGCGGCGGAGGGGTGTCCACCCGAGAAGAGCTACGGGCCACCGATTGGGCTCGAGAAGATTCGGCCTGGTTCTGCGCCTCTTGGAGGTCAGCCCCCAGCCGTTGCAGCCATTGCACACCCGCGGGCGTCGATAAGTTCGCCACGGGAGGCTGTGACAGCAAATTGACGTACTCCCTTGTTCCTGGGGGAGATCTCTCCTAGCGGCGGGCAAGTCTTCGTTCCGGCGAGGAGTTCTTTCCCCAGCGGCGGGTAGACCCCCGTTCATGTGGGAGGCACCTACGTGCGAGCCCCCGGGCAGATTGGGATCTTCGAGGTCTTCTCGACCGTCGTTGATCGCGAGTACCATCCGAGGTCCTTGGCTGGACGACGTGTACTCGTATTCCATCGCGTTGTCCCCATCGGACACAACGCGGGTAGAATCTTGATCGTTCTCACGATCAGAGTTTGCAGGAGAGACTCCAACCATAGGGCTGGTCGTTCCTGCCGGGAGATCGTCATTTAAGACCAATTTCCCGCTGAAGGCCCTGGCGCACTCGGTTCTGAAGTGATCTGCTTCGCCATCCGAGTCTTCTTCAGGGGCGTATTCTCCGAAATCCACTCGGTCCGTAACTGGGTACGGATCCATAGGGCCGAAGTTGTCGTAGAAACCCTGGTCCGAATACCCAGTGCGGGGCGAGGGTGCGATCGGTTTTCCTGCCGAGTTTGCTTCCTCCTCCTCGGTCGGAACCGGTGAGGGCTGTGCAAACAGCGCTAGGATCTGATCGCGCCTAGTTGCGCGTCCTGCCGGCTCTGATCTTTCCTGGACGGCTTGGTCCGGAGAGGTCACACGGTCGGCGCCATCTGTCGACGATCGGTGAATCGGCGATCTTACGGTATTCGTGGAGTGAGGATTGCTGGGGGGTAGGGACCTCTAGGGCCCAAGCGCCAGGAGATCTGACAGTAGGGGACAGCCATTTTTAGACAGGTTCGGGCCTCCCTCGGGATAATAACCCTACGTCCTGTTGCTATATATTGAAGGAGAATACTCTTTACAACGGGGGATGTATATTAGTAGCTACCCTAGGTCTAATCGTAGACTAACTATCCTAAATCACCGGGCTCAACTCCTTCGAGGCGGCGGATCTTCTAGGGCTTCATCTTCTGGAGCGGCGACTAGATGTCTTGACCTAATTGGCTCTCTCTTCCCCTATGGGATGGCTGACCCTTATATAGGGGGTCCCCAGGGTCGTACCGGACGTGGACTCACACCCAAGTAGGACTCTGGTCTCCTTAAACGTCGGGATCGTCTTCCTAGTTTAAGGGAAGTGTCCTCTTCCCGAGAGGGGTTACCTTATCCTCCAGGGATCTTTACCGGGTACGCTTGTTCCTTCCAAAAGTCACGGGAGTATGCATACGGATACCCCTAATACGCGGGATGCCGTACTATTCATCATCACTTCCATAGTGTCCTTCTTGTCAGGCCAGCTCCTAAAATGCCCATTGGATTGGGAAACTGCTTGAAATGAGGTTTGAATTGTTCCGTGAACTCACTATTGTACTTGGTTCTTGATGGTTTATTATACAACTCCTCAATCACTTCCTCCTGAGTTAGTGCCAAGGAAAGTGCCATATCCACAGTCTTGGGCTTGTGCAGCTTAATGGCTGCTCGAATGGAACTGTTGAGACCCCCCAAAAATTTGGTGACAAAAAATGTATCATCATAACTATTGTTGTGAAGCAAAACCCTGTGCATGAGCTCCTCAAATTTGGAATGAAATTCGCACACTGTGCCCCCTTGTTTCAGATTATCCAAAGCCTCCAAATGTTGCTGATATTTATCACGACCAAATTTGACAAACATAGCCACGCATAATTCTGCCCAAGTATTCTACAGGATGCATAGCTTCATAAGTTTGTAGCCATAATGCAGTGTTGCCAATGAAATGGAGAGTAGCAAACCCAGCCCATGTGTGAGGAGGTACATCATACATATCAAAATATTTCTCACAGAGTCCTTTCCACCATTTCGGGTTATTACCATCAAATTTTGGAAAATCTGTTTTGGGCATCCTCGGAACATGACTGCCAACCCGATGTGGAACCGTGTTGCCGTACTGACCACAATTGGAGGGCTCACCTAACTCAAACTCACCCGAAGATGCAGGATATTCAGTCTCGCCTTTTGTCCATTGTTGTGGTGCATCTGTGAGAGCACGAACCATGGGTGGGTGCGAGCCAACCATCCCCTGCTTGCCGCCAGACCCAGGCGTCATCAGCGCCGGTGCCATGTAGGGCTGCGGCTGCGCGACCGCCTCCAGCACAGTGACTCGGACGCACACGTCTTCCACGGTGTGCCGTAGCTTCTCTAGTGATTGATCCGTTTGGGGCATCCAAACCTCCAAACTAGACATCGTCTTCAACATCGTGGCTAGCGAGACTGCGATTCCAGACACTTGTGTCTTGAGATCACCCATCGCCTCCTCCGCGAGAGCCATCTGCTGTGTGAGAGTGGGAGGCTTCTGCCTCGCCAGAGCTCCGAACCACGTCTAAGTTGATCCCACCACAGATCGGTATTACGGATCTAGATTTTTTTTAATACGTGATTCCAACCTCTCTGTGGATATTACGGATCAAACCGAGAGAATTTGGGGATAAAAAATGCTCTAATACCAGAATGTAACGACACGGATTGAAGACCTTATCGTCACGCTACGACTCGTACAATCATAAGAAATTTGATAGATACAGGAAGAACAAGACCATCATTAAGGGGAAAACTAGTTTAACTTGTTACGCCCCCTTTCTCATCTCCAAGACACAGCGATATATACTCTCTTCCCCTGCCCAGCGGTGCGGCCCAACACACTTACAAGACCAACCGGTCCACACATCACTCACCCTTGGATGCCTGCATCGAAGGCGCCTTCTTCATTGCCGTCTTCACCCCTGTTCCGGGCACTGCAGTGATAGTTAACCCTGATGGACCAGAGGAACGGGTCGATGGTGCGGAGGAAGCTGGAGACGTCGCTGAGGCAGATTGGCGGCATGCCGGGGATCCAGTCGATGACCGTCGTGTCAAGGTAGCCGTTCGTCAAGCAGCTCTCATCTGCATTCAGACCGAGACGAATCGAATCGAATGTTTAGTTCCAAGAAATTTGCAGGCGAGTACGCCTGCGAGGCGTGGGGCGTGGGACTGCTGGCTGGATGGCGAGGTGAGGACGGAGCAGGTCGCCGGGCATGTCAGGCAGGCGATGGAGGCGAACGTGGTGCGGAGGAGCGCGGCGAGGTGGAAGGCGAGGACGGAGGAGGCCGCTGCCATAGGCGGGTCGTCATATGAGAAACTGCAGGGCATGGTCAATGCGCTCAACTCTGTAACTGATCGACTCGAGTGAGAACTGAGACGTTGGATTTGGTTACCGCCCAAGATTTCCGGTAACCGCTAAACTCCGATGATACAATGAATCGGGTGAATATTTTTGGGTCAATTTGAATTTAAACTCTTACAATTTGAGAATAAAAGAGTCTGCTTGGTGGTAGGTGGTAGGTTGCGAGGCCTGCTGTTTGAGCAGTTGAGTAAAGAAAAGAAGTTCAGAGAGTTGAACAGGCAGATACAGTATTTTACAGGAGTAAAAGTAGACCTGGGAGTTGGGCCGGGCCGTGCCAGCACGGCCCGAGGCCAGACGGCCCGGCCAGCCCGTCGTGCCGTGCCGGCCCAGCCCAGATATCTGTTGATTGCGCCGAAGCCCGGCCCGCAGCACGTCGGGCCGTCATCGGGCCGTGCCGGGTCGGGCCGGGCCTGAACTAAATGGGCTATAAATCAGATCTGGCCCATCCGTTGTGTCGGGCCGGGCCGCCCGTCATGCTTTTTCTCTGGCCCGGTCCGGCCCGGACTTCGGGCCGTGCCAACCCGGCCCTCGTTTTTTCGGGCCGTGCTCGGGCCGGCCCAGGTAAGCACGGCCCAACGTCCCAGCTATAAGTAAAAGTGACTCTTTGCATCGCACATCAAGGAGGGTGACCGCGAGCTGGGAAATTAATGATCTTAGGGAGATGCTCTTATTATATGTTAGATGTTAAATTTAGAGACCGTCTAATTGACGGTTGACAACAGTCAGATTTTTTTGACATTTTTTAACGTCTGTCGGTTCATATTGTGTACCTCTTTACCATACAAGAACTCTAACTCTAATTTTCTCCCTCCCTAGTCCCCATTTTCTCTCTTGCTGCCCATGTCTCCCTCCTCTCCAACGACTACCACTGCTGTTATGTCTGGCGGCCACCGCCGCTGGATCAAGCATCTCCTCTAAATCCAAATGTGCATCGTGTTTTCTCTAGCATTGTCGACACCCCTACCCATAACCCTAACCAATCATCGGCTCACCTCCGCCTTGCCCTTGTCGACGCCGCCGCCTCCGTGTCATCGCCGGCTCTGGCTCGCCAGTCACAAAGGAGATGGGAGAGGGAAAGGAAGATCTCTCTTGAGAAAATTTGATTGTTGATAAATTGAAAAACGGTCCACTGTACATTGACATATCCATAAATTTTCATCACATTGATCCATGTGATTATGGCATCAAGCCAACTTTTTTTGTTAATTCTCTCATGATAGATTACTAGAAAACAAGCTATCACAGACATACCAAAAATACCATCACAGATGAACACGATTAGCGTAGATGGCTAGGTGACCCAAGAGTTAGGTCATCGCAGATGGGCCATATGACATGCCCGTCTATGATAAGTACAGACCTGGACAGGGATATAGCTAAAGAAGGCTTTCTATTTTGTGCAAAACTCAATAATGAAAATAACGAAAAAAAGAGTTATCACAAAGGGACACTACTATAAAGCACAAACGAACCAAAAACACATCACAGACGGGCACGGCAATCGCAGACGGCCAGGTGACGAGTATAGCCCCTGGGAAGGGATATAGCTAACGAAAGCTTGCTATTTTCGTGCAAAGCTCAATAATAAAAAGGATTCACAGACGGGCACTACTACTACAAGTCACAAACGAACCAAAAACACAAAACAGACGGACACGGTTAGTGCAAACGGCCAGGTGACAAGTATAGCGAGATTTGCTACGGAAAGCTTGCTATTTTCGTGCAAAGCTCAATAATAAAAAATAACAACAAAAATGTTCCATTGCCGGGATTTGAACCCGGGTCGCCTGGGTGAAAGCCAGGTATCCTAACCGGGCTGGACGACAATGGATTGTTGTTCTCTGTGATTACGTAAGTTACATATAATGATCTTGCGTAGGTTCGTACTCTTCGCCGTACAAATTCTTATTTTGGTGGCAAAAGTTTGGGCCAACTCTTTCACATCCTATAATACATTAGATGCTCTCAACAGCTATTGCTGCTTACAATTAATATCGCCTCGAGGAACGAAAGTGTCCCAATATCGTTTGAAAACCGTTATTAACCTATGGATTACTATCCGTATGACATGCACGGTGGCTTCATAAACTCTTTTTGTCTAACCAAAACCGAATTTAAAAACCATCTTGAAGCTGATCTTCCGTTATCAAAAACAAATAGGCAAGACTTCTACCGCCTATGTATCACAAATTCACAATTGAATTAATCCATGCGATTTTCTCTTGAGACCAAACGTAGAACCACTTGTCTTACATTTGCTTTATTGACATCGATCACTAGTGCAGAATTGCAGATGGAAGGAACACACTTGCTTCTCAGTTCTGACATCAGGTTTATTCCAGGTAGAAGTGAACGTCATCAGTTAAGTCCTCAGTCTTCAAGCTTGACAGAGCTGAGTGCTTCCACCATGCTCTGCAGGTTCTCCCACGACGACCCGCCGGGGGCAGCGGCCACCTCCGCCTTGGCCTTCCACCCCGCCGCGTTCCTCCGCATCTCCTCCGACTCCATTACCTTCTTCACATGGCCAGAGACCTGCTCCCGCCTCACCTCGCCGTCCAGCCGGAGGCCGACGCCCCACACCTCGCAGGCGTACTTGCAGTTGGTGTACTGGTCCGCGAACCCCGGCCAGCACACCATCGGCACGCCGGCGGCAATGCTCTCGCAGGTGGAGTTCCACCCGTTGTGTGTCAGGAAGCACCCCACGGCCGGGTGCCACAGCACCCGCTCCTGCGGGCACCACGTGGTCAGGCAGCACCGGCTTGCCGTCTCCGCGACGAACTCCGGCGGCAGCGGGGCCAAGGAGCCGCCCGGGAGGAGGTTCTCCCTGATGGATAAGAGGAACGGGTGGCCGCTGGCCGCGAGGCCCCAGGAGAACTCGGTGAGCTGGTCCGGCGTCAGCACCGTGTGGCTGCCGAAGTTGGCGTACACGACGGAGCCCGGTTGTTGCGTGTCCAGCCACGCGAGGCACTCGGTGTCCTGCTTCCACAGGCTCAAGCTGCCGGCGCAAGAGTCGGCTGCGGCGCTGGAGGCGTCGTTGAGATGGTGGCGGAGGAGGGAGCCCAGGGGCCCGATGGTGTAGATGCGTGGGTACTCGGCGCGGAGGGCGGCGAGGACGTCGGCCTCGAGGTCGTCGAAGGTGTTGAGGATGAGCGCGCCGATCTTGGTGCAGTTGTTGGCCTCCGACTCGTTGAACTGAAGTTCGAAGTCGTCCGGATCGATGGTGCGGAGGAAGCTGGAGACGTCGCCGAGGCAGATCGGCGGCATGCCGGGGATCCAGTCGATGACTGTCGTGTCGAGGTAACCGTTCGTCAAGCAGCTCTCATCTGCATTCAGACCGAGACGAATCGAATCGAATGTTTAGTGCGAAGAAATTTGCAGAATTCAGGCGGAATTCTGCGGGTTCCAACGAAATTTTATGACCTTTGAGTGGGAGGTAGCCTCTGTCCTGGAGCTCCCGGAGCCGCATGTGTCCCATAAGCGACGCCGCGCTTCAGCCCCAGAACACCATAGACGGGATCCCGAGCTCCCGCGCAACGCCCAGCGCGAAGCTCATCAGCGCCGTCGGCACCACGCACGTCACAGGGGCACGCCGGGCGTAGCGTTGAGCCGCGCAATCAGGTCCCTCAGCGGCGCCGCGCAGAGCGTGCTCGTCGACAGGCACAGGCCACGCCCGTAGTCCTGCGCGCCGCGGTCGGCCTCGTCCAGGCCGTCCGGGATCTGCTCGAAGAGGAACCCGTCGTCACGGCTGCGCACGGCGTTGGCGCCCTCCGTAGCCTGCACGACGCGGTGGTTGTGCTCGGTGCTGACGAAGGTGACGTAGACGCCGTGGCGGTGCAGCAGCTTGGCGATCTGCAGGGCCGGGTTGATGTTGCCTGAGCACGGGTACGGCACGATCACGGCGTGCGGCCTCGCCATTAGTTCCTCCTGTGCGCTATCTGCAATGCAGTCGTGCTTTGCTTCAGTGTTCGCCTGCAGCTTGCAAGATGGGGGCAAAAGTGGAATGTTTATGTACTTGGCTACTTGCTGAGTACCGAGGAGTTAATTAATGAGCGGACTAGATGCAAATGCTTTAATTAGTATCTTACTCCCTCCGTCCACAAATGTAAAGCGTGCATAGAATTTTAGGTTCAACTTTGACCAACAATTAAGTCAATAATATTGAATTATATAATACAAAAGTGATACTATTTGAAAATACGTTTGAATATGAATCCAATGATACCACTACTATGTCATATAATTCAATAGTATTGGTTTAATTGTTGGTCAAAGTTGAACATAAAATTTCGTGCACGTCTTACATTTGTGGACAGAGGGAGTAGTATTTTGTGTGAACATAGATCGAGTTCTAAGGGCAGTCCCAATGCTTTAACTTAACTGTCTCTTAAGCCATGCCACCTAGACAGAAAGCTTATGTGGTAGGGTAGTTATGGAGGAAAGAGAAGGAAACTGTCTCTTAATTTGGAACCGACTCTTAGCGTTGTAATCGATGTAAATTAATTCTTGAGTGATCCTATGTGGCTCATACATGTACTACTATGTACTAGAACTATGCCACAAACAGGTTACAAGGTTAAAAATGATAGTATAGATCATAAAATATAATAAATAAAAATATTTTAGATACAACACTAAGATACAAGCCATTGTGAAGGTTGTATCTAAACAATTATTTAATACAATAAGATACAACTTAGGAGTGCCCTAACCTAGGGCAGTTCCAGTGTGAAATGGTAAAATTCTAGTCATTCTTTGCCAAGTCACCTAGATACGGAGCAAAATATCGTCTCTTATCTCTGTGTTGGATTGTGTCCTGGAATATGGGACATCTCTGATTTTAACTATTACTCTCTTCGTATGCTCACTTTTTAAAGGTTAAATCTTAACCATAAATTTCTTGCAAAACATTTAGCGTAACTATAGATCCTATATGAAACAGTCTAATCCTATGTGGCATCTATGTGCAAAAAAAAACTATTGATCAAGTCAAGGCAAGTCAAAACTAGTCAAAAAGATTAAGAGGTGTAGGAGTGTGCTAGTCCATCTTGAACAACACATCACTCCACTTTCCTAGTTCAACATGAGCTCATGGACCAAGTTTTATCTATTTACCCCTCTTTTAGCCTCCATCAAAGGTACCCATGGTGTTTTGTTATGAGATTCAAACTTATATATACCTTCCTGGGGGGTGTGTAAACTCATCTCATAAACGAAGAACTTTAAGAGGAGAGTCCCAGAGCTCCAAATCTTGCACACGAAGAGCTCTAAGAGTGACCAAAGCCGCTAGTTGAGCTTCGTACGAGGCTCCTCCCTTGACATAAGACTAGACCATGCTCCATGAGACGGCCAAACCTGTTAAAAATAAATATCGATGTGTCCCAATTCGTGGAATATGGGAAACTTCTGATAAGACAGTCATACATGGCCTATTAACTTCTGATATCCACTGACGGGTCCACTGTCGCCTGTCAGTGGAAGTAGGACTGCTTTCGAGGGCAGACTTATCACTGACGGACTCCATGTTTTGCCCATCAGTGATAATTCTGCACATATAACAGTGCAGGCGTCCGCAGCTGGCCGGTGAGCTCGCGCGCCTCACACGGCCAGCTGCAAACGCCCTAAGACTGCGCGGCAGCCATGCTATTCTCCTCTCCATCCTCCCCTTCCTCCCTCCCTCCTCCTTCTAGATTTAAACCCTAGATCTAGATCTCTCTCAATCCTCTCCCTCCTCTTCTCCACCCATTTTTTCCTCTCTTTCCCCCTCCCCTCCTCCCTCTCTCCTCTTCCTAGATATACAATCTAGATCTAGATCTCTTTTAACTCTCCCTCCTCCTCTCCACCCATTTTCCCCTCTCTTTCCCCCTCCCCTCCTCCCTCTCTCCTCTTCCTAGATATACAATCTAGATCTAGATCTCTTTTAACTCTCCCTCCTCCTCTCCACCCATTTCCCCTCTCTTTCCTCCTCCCCTCCTCTCTCTCCTTACCCTATTCGGAAGGCTCTCGAGTCCGCTCCTTGATGGCGCTAGCGAGCTCTCTTTGGTATGATGTAATACATGAAAGAAGAGAATTAACTTTGTGATTATTTTATTAATTTGGACTATAATCAATTAGTTTGTTGTTGTAGGGATCGATGGATCGAAGTTGGATGTACGGCGAAAGGGCAACACGGAGTTTTGTCGATACTTTGAATGAGTTTCTAGATGTGGCCGAGGAAGATAGGGAGAAAAAGGGTGCGAACAAGATGTGTTGTCCGTGTTGTGTATGCAGGAACACGATAATGTTCAGGGAGAGAGACATGTTGCAGCTACACTTGTTGACTTGAGGTTTCATGGAAGGTTATACACGTTAGACAAGTCACGGTGAGGAGGCGAAAATTTTAGCTACTCCTAAATATTTAGAAGAAGAGGACATACATAAAGACGCGGAAGAAGATGAAGACCATATTTCTGAATGTAGGGATGACTTGACGGGAAAGGCGGGAAACAATTTGGCTGAAATGTTGAGGGACAGTCACATGGCGGACTAGGTGGTCAAAGATCCCGAGGATGAAAGAGAGGTTGCGAAGTTTGCGAAACTGATGGAAGACTCGACAAAACCACTGTATCGCAGTTGCGATCCTGAGCACACGCGTCTATCAGTCACGCTAGAACTTCTAAGGATCAAGGCAGCCCACAACTGTCCGGACGCAAGTTTCGATGAGACACTGGCTTACCTTGCGACGGTTTTTTCAAAAGAGAACGTGTTGCCTACGAGCACCGAGGAAACCAAGAAGGTGGTCTGCCCCCTTGGATTGGATGTAGAGAGATTCCATGCTTGTCGGAATGACTGCATTATTTATCACAAAGAGTATAAAAAGTTGCACAAATGTCTGGTGTGCAACACATCTCGATATAAGTGAGGCAGAAACCAAGACGATGATGAGGAAGAAGTGACAAGTGGTGCCCCTGCAAAGGTTGTATGGTACCTTTCAGTCCTCCCCCGTTTGAAGCATTTATTCAGTAACAAGAAGGAGGCAAAGCTGATGCGTTGGCACAAAGAGTGGTGAAGAAAGGATGGGGTGTTGAGACACCCAGCTGATGCTTGTCAGTGGAAGGCAATCGACGCTGAATACCCAGATTTCGGTAATGATCCGAGGAATATCAGGTTTGGTATGAGTACAGACGGAATAAATCCATTCGGCAACATGAGCAGCAGACATAGCACATGGCCCGTGGTTCTCTGGATCTATAACCTCCCTCCATGGTTGTGCATGAAGCGGAAGTACATGCACCTATCTATTCTCATTCAAGAGCCAAAACAACCTGAAATGGATCTTAACGTGTATGAACAACTACTAAAGGACGAACTAGTTACGCTATGGGAAGAAGGGGCTCAGGTCTGGGACACGGATAAAGAAGAGTTCTTCATTCTGAAAGGCCTGTTGTTCACAACGGTGCAAGATTATCCCGCGTACGGGAACGACATGTGTAAGTACACCAAAGGATACGAAACATGTGTTAAGTGCGCGGAAGAAACCACAAGTGTTTTCTTAGAGGGCTCTAGAAAAATCGTGTTCATGGGCCACCGAAGGTGGCTGACCATGAATGACCCATGGAGAGAGGACACAGAAAGGTTCGACGGAACAAAAGAAATCCGTCCAAAGCCTTGCGAGAAGACCGGATAAGAAATCTATGGTCTCTTGAATGAAATGGATGAAGTTGAGCCAGGAAAAGGAAAGAAACAACCAACGGTAAAGGGCGTCTGGAAAATGAAATCTATTTTTTAGGAATTGCCTTATTGGCCTCACCTAGACACACGTCACAGCATAGATGTAATGCATGTTGAAAACAATATCTGCGACAGCTTGCTTGGTCTCTTGCTCAACATTTCAGACAAGACAAAAGATGGACCGAAGGCACGAGTAGACATGCAACACATGAATATAAGACATGAGCTATGGGCAACCAGAGAAACGACCAATACGGGGAAGAATGGTATCAGAGTCAAGACCAGCTGTCCCGCTGCTTGCTACACTTTGAGTAGAGACGAGCTCCATAGCTTCTACGAATGCCTCTATGGTGTCAAAGTTTCTTTGGATTACTCGGCAAACATCCGAAAACTTGTTGACATGAAGACTCACCGACTGATTGGCATGAAGTCTCATGACTGCCATGTGATGATCACACGGATACTGTCTGTTGCAATTAGAGGTATCATAGAACCAGGTGTCCGCAAGACTATCATGGATCTTTATAACTACTTCAACACTATCTGTCAGAAGTCAATCACGGTACAACGCTGCCTGAAACTGAAGGCTGAGATCACTATCATACTATGCGAACTTGAGATGTATTTCCCCCAGCATTCTTCGATGTCATGGTACATCTCATGATCCATATCGTCCCGGAGATACTGGACCTCGGTCCTGTGTTTTTACACAACATGTACCCGTTTGAAAGGTACAATGGGGTTATCAAGCGCTACGTTCGTAACAGGGCGCATCCGGAAGGTAGCATCATCCAAGGCTATGCTACCGAAGAGGGCGTCGAGTTCTGCACGGATTACATGGGTGATCAAAAACCTATAGGTGTTCCAGTTTCACGGCACACAGGTAGGCTCGACGGTAAAGGTGCGATCGGGCATAAAAATTTACATGTGTATCGATCGGAAAGATCAGATGACTACAACAGAGCACATTTCGTGGTGTTGCAACACTTGGCTGTGGTACGGCCTGACATTCAGATCCACATCAGACAGTTGCACGAAGCGAATCCGAGAAAGGGCACAGTTGCGCTCACGAAAGAGCATAATGCAAAGTTCTCCAGGTGGCTAAAGGACTACTGGTATGAAATGGAGCCGACAAATGGAGAAGAAGAAATCGTCCAAATGTTGTCACAAGAACCCGATAGCAAAGTCGTGACGTGGCAATCGTATGATATCAACGGATACACATTCTATACGGAGGCTCAAGACCGGTGCAGTACGTACCAGAACTGTGGTGTAACGCAGGAGTCTAGAACTGGTCATCAGGACAAGAAGTGTAGGTACTACGGTGTGATCGAAGAGATCTGGGAACTTGACTACACCGTGACCAAGATCCCCATGTTTCGTGTCAGATGGGCGAAAGACGTTAGAATCGAAAATATGAACACCAGTACTATGGTCATACCTCCACCGATCCCTATAGAGTCACGACAAGTCAAATCAATCAGTCCCAAAGATAAGCAATGGGTATTAGCCAAACAACTCGCCCAAGTTTTCTACATAACCGACCCAAAGAATAAGAAGCGCGTTGTCATGAGGAAAGGGAAAAGGAGTATTGTCGGAGTCGATGGTGTAGTTCATCATGTAGCTTTGAGCAATTTCCTCTGACATAAGGCAATTCAGAGCTTGAAATGTAATTATCCACAACAAATTCTTTCTCTCTCTCTCAGCTCTCTTTATTCTCCTTTATCTGACTTTCCTGCATGGTTTTCATTTTTTAAGTTTCTTAATCAAAAATGGACTCATCGCTAACCTGGAAACTAGCCCGCGTAGATGATGATAGGGTGGCGCCCCTAGACGTGGCGGCCCCGATTGACGCCCCGCCCCGAACCGATCAAACAGCCCCCGAGCCGGCCAGTGATCCTGTCGTCGAGCCGGCTGTGGTACCTTCAGCACCTGCACCTCCCTCGGGGCGAGACGAAGAGAGTGCGTCTGGCTTGTCTGATGATTCTCGGTCTAGCGAGTCGGGATCGGAAGATCAGGAGGCGCCCGAGCCGTCGTCAGCAGCACCATCGAAGCCGAAGAGACGGTACAACCCTAGAGGAGGCAACCAGCTGACGAACGAGACATTAGTCGTCACTCGAGTCAGCATAACAGGTGTTCCTTCAAGCCCCGAGAAGGCTGCGAGGTCGTTCAGCAGCACCTGCGGGTGCATTGTCTGTGAGCATGTTAGGATCACATGCCGGGACTTCAAAAAAATAACCAACGCCTAGAAAAAGGTCCTCTTCGACAAGCTGTGGAATAAGTACGCTATCCCAGAGACTGACAAGAAAAGAGTGCAAAAGAAAGCCGACAACATTATGTGTGCTGCTCTAAGGACATGGCGATATGAAGCAACAAAGCTGCTAGATGCCGATTTCGAAACTGAAATTAAAACTAAATGGCTAAAGGTAGAACTCGAACACTGGGATGAGTTTCTTGCTGACAAGAAGAGTGACGCATTCAAGGAGAAGAGTCGCGGGGGGAAGGACCTGCGCGCAAAGAACAAATTCTCCCACCACCTTGGCAGCCGAGGTGTTGCAGGGAAGAGACCAATCTGGGCCAAAGAAGACGCCGTGCTAATAGCGGCTGGCAAACCGATTCCTTTCGCTGATATCAAGCAAGAACGCGCCCAGATTTGGATGAAGGCGCACACAACTGGGTCACCAATTATCACGGACCCGGAGCTTCAGGCGGTTTCTGAACGTTTGGTATAATCCAAACCCAATGTCATCTTGAAATATACTATTATGCTTCCAATACGCTAATGGCCCCTACCTTGTACCGTTTCCCTTGCAGAGGCAGCTGTCCCAGTAGCCTGCAAGCTCCTAGAAATCCGTCCAGAGTGAGAGGTGGGAAGACCATCTCTCGAAAGCTCTAGGAACGAGGGAGAAGACAGGGCGTGTCCGAGGGATCGGGAGCGGCGCTATCTGGGATGAAGTCTTTCCTCAAGACCGCGAGGCTGCTCGCCAGAGGAGGAGAGGAAGGCAAACATCTCTTATGCAAGAGATGATTAGGGCAGCCCAGGAGGCTGGCAAGCAGGCGGCGCGATGTAACTCGTCCATCTTTGCATCCTCATGGACATTAGAGCTCCTATCCTTCTGGATGGAGTAGCTGCGCCTCAGCCTCCGACGTCGCCCCCGAGTCACCAAATCCCATCAACGACATCACTGTAAACTTCGTCCCCACCATGAATCACTTGTATGAGGTCTCTAATTCACAGCATTGTGCGGATAACAATGGGTACGACACATTGTTTATTATGCAGGGCCCCACGAAATGTCAGCTCACTATCCCTTTGCCCGGCGTGAAGAAGACGGTTGCACGCGGCCTAGTCTTCCCAACAGTAGGGGGTGCGACATGCCACAACGCTGCTATACCTTCCCATATGGCGAGGGTGTAGGTGGACCACGTCGTCGTCGAGTTCAATGACGTCGCAGTTCGTGTCGCCCCTGAAGAGGATGTCATGAAGCTAGGAGACTGCAAGGGGTAATACATCCTGTGGCCGAAGAATCAGATCCTAGTACATCAACCATCCCCTCTCCATCAACCGGAGCCATCCCGTCTCTGCTTGGCCTGTGCACTACGCCCATTTCGTTCGATGATCGAGATGACGATCTTACCGAGCAGCAACACACGCCGATCCTTCCGTCCTAGGAGGAGGAGCAATCCAAGATGGACTCGCCGCCCCGTGAAAGACGCTCCAAGCATCACCATGACCCGAAGGTAGCAGGAAAGAAAGTCTTATCTCCAAACACACTCAATGCCGCAATGGGCGAAGCGTTGACGGGAGGCAAGAGGGCCTCCTCTCCAGAACTGGAGAGGAAAAGAAAAAGAATACACAAACGGGGCAGCACCGCTGCGAAGGAGGCAAGTAAGGAAAGCAAGAAAAAAAGCCTTATTCTTCCAGACATCTGCAGAAACTATCAAGAAGTCTCGACGAATAGTGTACGATGCAGGTGAGCCCTTGCTCCCAGCTGATGAGGTGGAAAGGTTGCCCGTACAGATAAAACTGCTGCATGACACAATCATGATGATGTCACGGAATCGGGATGAATATGAACTACATTTTAAGGTCCAGGTGCCAAAAGATTACGTTTCTTCTTAGAAAAACAGCATGACACCTTTGACATCAATTTTAAAGATATCTTTATGTTGTTCAACCTCTTCCGGCTCAACACCATGCTCGTCAGGCTGTGGGCGCTTCACCAAGCCCAAGAGTGTAGGCGTCTGCCCAACTGCATTTTTAGAATAATGGATCCGGTCATCATGAACGACTACTATGTACGAGAAGTGACGCCGGTCCTAATAAATTACGTCCTGGAGTCATTGATATACCATAAGGACAAGGACTACATACTCATACCCTACAACCCCCCGTAAGTTACTTACTACCGTGCCTAGTTTGCTTTTCTTAAGCACGTATCCCTGTCTGTTTATATTCGTTCGTTACCTTTTACGCAGCAACCACTGGATCCTCATTGTCATCCACAAGCCTTCAAGAATGATGTACTATTTTGATTCCCAAAGAAGTGCCAAGCAGGACTACTCAGGAATTAAGCCAGTTCTGGAAGCCGCCTTTTGGGAATACAGCTTGCGAGGGGGAGGAGCAGAATGCAAGAGCAAAAAGCTGATCCATAAATTCAACTTCCCTTGTAGGCAACAATCGGAAGGTAGCGTGACATGTGGGTATTACGTCTGCGCTCACATAGACGCGTTCGTCATATCCCATAACCCGCAATGGAGCCAGGATCAATTCAATAATTTCATACACGATCTGACCAACGAGAAGTATGCCTGGAGGAAGGACTTTGCTCGCATCCAGAAGACCTTCGCGTACATTATCAACAATGAAGTCATTTGGCTAAGCGGTGATTTCTACGCGGGAGTCCAATTACCCGTTTACCGCCACCATGCAAGTACTAGCCAAGCATCATAGACCTAGAGTAGGGCTAGTGAAAATAAACATTGATAAATTCATGTCTTTGTTGTTTTAATTCCATGTAAACTAGCTTGTACTTGTATATACTTAATATTTGTGATATTAATTGCTACATATGCTTAATATTTGTGATATTAATTGCTACATATGCTTAATATTTGTGATATTAATTGCTATATCTGCTTAATATTTATGATATTAATTGCTATGTATGCTTAATATTGTCTATTCAGATACGTTTAAAAAATGTCTGAATAATACTTCCACTGACGGGTACAATCTATGTACCTGTCAGAGGAAGCAATTACCGCTGACGGGCGGACATTCCCCGCCCGTCAGTGAAAGTCCTCTCAGGATGCCGCGCAGCTAGCGCTGGAAGGCTTTTCACTGACGGGCAGGGTCCACCCGTCAGTGAAAAACTTTATCTACTGACGGGCAGTGTGCCCATTAGTGGAAGTAGCACTTCCACTGACAGGAGCTTACTGACGGGCGCTGAACCCGTCAGTGATTACCGTTTTTTGCCCGTCAGCGCTTGTATTTCTTGAGGTAGTGTGAAATGCCTCACCTATTTGATTAGATATTAAGTTAGTATGTAATGAGTTGAATGGTGCTCATCCAGTTAAAAGTTTTGAATTTCAAAGTTTATTTGTCACATAGTTGAAAATTACGGATCATACAATTGAAAGTTTTGATTTTTGATATAATTGAAAGTTGGGCACTGCTTTTTACAGGTGATAGCTAGTGCTAGAGCAAGAAGTGGAAGATGACATGCTAGATGCTTCTCCAACCATTGTTGGACTCGACTGCCCCAAATAGGTCACAAGTTATTGGTCCGCATAGGATATAACTACGTATTATACCATACAGAGGGAAAGAATTGAAGTACCATCGGCAATGCGAATCCACTTTTCGGTGAATTTTATGTAAGAATTTGTGCATGTGGGTACCTTGTTGCCTTTTCTTAATTCGATGGGTCCTTCTAGTTTTCATTCCAAATGGATGTGCCCATGCCAGTACCAATCCTCTTGATCAACCCAAGCTTCAGGACATCTCTTCCTTCAATATAGGTCGCCAAATTTGTGACGGTGACGATCCAAAATTTGCCTCCAAGAACTACTTGGCTAGAAAATACACTATACGTACGTAGAACCCTTGCGTTGAGCGACTGTGGATCCTGAACTAATCTCTAAGCCTGACGAGCAAGCATGGCAAGATTGAAGAGCTCAATATCATAGAACCCCATGCCACCCATAAACTTCGGTTGAGACATATCCTCCCATGAGACCCAGACAGTTTTAGATTCTCCATTTTTACTTTCCCACTAGAATTTTCGAAGCAAGCCTTTAATGAGCCATTCTACAGTCCTTGTAAATAACCTTAGCCGTTCATATTACTCTGATCCAACAGTTCAAATCCCATGGTACCTCCCGATCGATACCGCCTCATCTGTCCGAGTGAGAGGGTGGAAGGAACCAGCGAGCCAGGGCAAAATGGTCACCCATGTGTACCGCGAAGGCATGCCGTTGATGAGGAGCGCATCCAGGAACGGGACGGGTGCGCCGGAATCGAGGGTCTGCCAGAGCTGCGTGTGGCCAACGCAATACCAATCACCGACGTGGAGGGTGAAGTCGCCGGCGAGGGGCGGGTTGGGGATGGGGATGACTCTCACCACCACCTTGCCTCTCTCGTCGTCGAGTTCCCAAGCAGAAGCCTCTCCGTCGAGCAAGAATAGAGAGATGAATCAGATGAGGAGAAGAGGTCCGCATGATTCTCGCTGCTGCGCCTTGTTCGAGAGTTCGCCGGAGTAGGGGCCTCGGCGTTCTCAGGATCCGAAGCGGAGGAGGTGGAAGGGGAAGTACCGGAGGTGATTCCGATGGCTACGAGGCACCAGCACGTAGCTGCTGCTCCACAGCAGGCGGCGAACGGAGGTGAGCTAGCCGGATCTTGTTTGGGTCCTAAAAAGCTCTGAAGTGGTGTGGTGGTTTGCTTGTTGCTGTTGAAAGTCAATGATTTCATCTGCATCTCTGAGAACACCTACTCCTGGCAGCAGATTCTTGGAATAGAGAAGTGCATTTTGAAGTAGATGTAGTGGAACCTCACTGTTCCCACACCGTATGTCTTCATGGTGCGGTTTGTGAAAACCGCTGGAAGCGATAAGGAGGTAAAGAACTGGACTTGATCTCATATATCAGATGTGCCATGGAATTGCTTCGTGCTGAAACTACTTGCTGTTTTGTGAATACAGCTGAGAGGATATGGTGTTCTTCTTTGCAGAGATGGCGCTCAAGGAGTATGGCATGGTCTCACTCTGTCCATCCATGATCGCTGCCTCTACAGCGTACACCGCTCGATGCACGCTGAAGAAGAGTCCCCTCTGGACAGACACCCTCAAGCACCACATTGGTTTCAACGAGTATTTGATGTTCTTGACTCGAATGTGTCCGTACATGACGAACTTGGTTTAACTGAATCTGTGAACTCAAAAGGATGTGTTTGTATCTGATGGTTTTAGGGAGTGTACAAAGGTCCTGTTGAACTCACACACTCGTGCACCTGAGAGCAAGTTGAAGGCGATCTACAGGAAGTACTCTTCTGAGCAGTTCGGGTGTGTTGCAGTGTTGCTCTGCACCCTCCGGCTGTTGCTGCTCAAGGCGGCCTTGTCTAGGATTTACTGTTTTTGCTTTTGCTTTTAGAGTATGATGAAAGGTCACTCTGACATTGTTTCAGATCTGCTTGAGTTGGCTACAACGACTGCTTGAGATCTATAATTTTTGTCTTTTGGGCTAGGTTCTCATGAGTGAACGCTATTCTACTACTTTGATACACCATGGTTAAATCATCATTTTTGTAACTGAGCACCAAAAGCTAGTAGTAACACCTGAAGTCATTTTTTTGATAATTTTAGTACTAAGACCCTATGATTAGTATAATAACGTTTTTGTTCCATCTAATAACTGAAAAAAAAATATCAACATGAGGAAATGGACAAAATCTGGCATTAGACTTCTGAAATTCAACGCCTTCCGTTGTAAATTGTCCCTGTCGCGCAATCTTCTGGTTTTGGCCTTTTGATTTAACTAGCGTACAAAATTGCTAATCTTCTCCACAGGTGAAGTACAGCACTTAAATCATATGCACTTAAATTAATGCTAGATAAGTTGAGGGACTCATGTCAACCTGAGTAAAAATGGAATATCTACTTACATCCCAACGTTGAGTTGTACCAAAATGCTACTTGCTGCCATCATTAGCTTGAGACGAGGATACTAGCTATGTAGTATCCCAAATCACATTGGTTGCATTTAAATGGTTCTGCCAATTACCAAGTACTCTTCAGTACATTGGACATCAGCTTGACCTTATGAAGTTGCAAGAAAGGAGCCTACTATACTAGCTGGTGGATTATGAGAACAGATGGGGTTAAGAACAGATGGAAGGAACAATGGTCGCGACCAAAATTGGCTGGCAAAATGGCATCCTTTTATCCGGTGAATTCACTCGCATGCACGTGAAGGACGGTCGCATGCAATTGAAGGCCGCGCGCCTTTTCTTTAATTTTCGGCGCCCAGCTCGATCGATCCATCGGCCAATTCGATTGCTCTGCTTCTTCAGTTCTTCTACCGAATGAATGAATGCTCCACGGATGAACGACAACTGCACGAGACGATTGGTATGTTGTTGTGTGCTCGCAATCGCCCGTGAAAGAAAGAAAAAACAGCTGGAGCATTGCATGAAAATAGTGAGAATTCAGGACCTTAATTACATGAGTATGTATAACTGCTTAATCGCATTAGCCATGGATCGCGAGCAGGCATCGCATTGCACTGAGATAGACGGGACAAACTGGTTGGTGCATGTAGGAAACGAATCGATCGGCGGATTGAAGATTGAAATGGCGTCTGTTTATCTGCATCTTGCGCCACCGCACCGCCTCCAGCTCCACCTGCTTCCGCCTAGCCTTGCACACTGATGTGGCTAATCCTAACACGCGAGCACTCAGAACGAACAAAACACAAGTCAATTTTGGTGCCGCGTAAGGTTGCGACGTTTTCTGTTTTCTCTTCTCTTATTTATAGCCTATTACATGCTAACAAACTTGGAAACAACCGAGCGTGATAACCGCGCCATCCCACGATTTACTCGATCCTTTCCATACTCTAACAAACTTAACTAATCTAGCTAACTTGCCGGTCAAGTCATGAACAGACTCACGTTTCCTGACCGGACTCTACAACCCGAGCAGCAGGGTTCCAGGCTCAACACACCCCCTAAGCATGCTGCTCGGAGCTCACTTCAACGACGCTGAGTTTCTGCCTCATCTCAATGAACTTGACTCGACCCAGCGCCTTGGTGAGGATGTCGGCAAGCTGTCCGTCTGTACCGATGTGGTCGACTTCCACCTTGCCGTCTTCAATGCATTCACGGATGAAATGAAACCGAGTGTCGATGTGCTTACTTCGGTCGTGATGCACTGGATTCCGACTGAGTGCGATCGCTGACTTGTTGTCAACACGCAGTTTCACTGTCGTTGGTGCGCTGCCGACTAGCTCCCCGAGTAGCCGACTGAGCCAGACACCTTGGCAAGCTGCTGAGGCCGCAGCAATGTACTCGGCCTCGCAGGATGAGAGTGCGACTACCTTCTGGTTCTGCGATGTCCACGTGATGATGCTAGAGTTGAGGAAGAATGCGACTCCAGTCGTGCTCTTGCGGTCATCGACATCGCCAGCGAGGTCGCTATCGCTGAAACCCTGCAATACAGGTTCCTTCAAGTCGCCTCTCTTGTAGCAGCAACCATACGCAGTGGTGCCGCTGATGTAGCGCAAAATCTACTTCACCGCTGCCCAGTGTGCCGTAGTCGGTGACTCCATGTACCGACTCGCGATCCCGACTGCATACGTGATGTCGGGTCTGGTGTTGCAGAGATAACGGAGGCTCCCGACTACACTCCGATACCGAGTTGCGTCCACGGGTTCGCCGGAGGCCGACTTGCTTAGCTTTAGCCTATTCTCCATAGGAGTGTGAGTGGGGTTGCAATTCTTCATGCCCGCCGCCTCGAGGATCTTCATGGCATACGCACTTTGACAGAGCGTGATCGTGCCGTTCTTCTGCGCCACCTCGATCCCCAGATAGTAGCTCAAGAGCCCGAGATCGCTCATGTCGAAGAGGTGATGCATCTGGTCCTTGAACTTGTTGATCTCGTCATGGCTGGTGCCGGTGATGATCAGGTCGTCGACGTAGACGCCCACCACGAGGATTCTATTGCCGTTGCTTCTGCGGTACACGGCGTGCTCGAGTGGACTGCGCGTGAAGCCGAGTGACACGAGAGATGTGTTGAGTTTGGCATACCAAGCGCGAGGTGCCTGACGCAGCCCATACAACGCCTTGCGTAGCCGGAGCAACTTGTCTTTGTTGTCGAGTTCGACGAAGCCGGGTGGCTGGTGCACGTAGACTTCCTCCGCGAGGTCACCGTTGAGGAACGCCGACTTGACGTCCATGTGGTGCACCTGCCAGCCTTTATGTGCAGCGAGTGCGAGTAGCAGGCGCACTGTCTCCATGCGCTACCGGAGCAAAGACTTCATCGAAGTCCACCCCCTGTCGCTGAGCATATCCCTTAGCAACTAAGCGAGCTTTATGCTTCACAACATTACCTGAGGGATCCTTCTTGACCTTGAACACCCACTTGAGCCCTATAGCTCGGTGCCCAGTTGGGAGCGCCGCCAACTCCCATGTCTTGTTACCGTGGATTGAGGCGAGTTCGGCGTCCATCGCCGACTTCCAGCAAGCTTCATCCAGCGCATCTTGCACACTTGCGGGCTCCTCAGCTGCGACGAGGCACAAGCCGACTTGTTCAGCACACAAGTTGACTTCCTCCTTCCCCTCGTCGAGTTGTGTGAGGATGTCCGACAAGGTGCGGTAGCGACGTGGCGTGTGGTCGAGGTCGTGCCGAGCGAAATCGGAACTTGGTGACTCGGTACTCGGCGATGCTCGGCCAGCAGAGTCGGCAGTCGGCGACTCGGAATCCGAAGTCGCGGCCGACTTCTCGGGAGTCGGCGTGTTAGGAGTCGGCGTGTTGGAGTCAGAAGTCGGGGCCGACTGCTCGGGAGTCGGCGTGTCATGGTACTCGACCACCAGCTTCTCGTCCAAGAATGGTGCTTTTCCAAGTGCACCCGTCGACCAGTTCCACCTCCGTTGTTCTTCGAACGTGACATCACGTGTCACGTGAAGCTTCTTCGTAGCCGGATCGTACACCCGATAGGCTTTGGCTCCTTCCTCGTAGCCGACGAAGATCATCGGCGTCAATCGATCAGCAAGCTTGTTGATGCCGGGACCGAGTCGCTTGACGTGGGCGACGCAGCCGAACGTGCGAAGATGGTGCACCCCAGGCTTACGCTTGTGCCATGCCTCGTAAGGCGTTTTGCCGTTGACACTTCGAGTCGGTGCACGGTTGAGCAGGTACACCGCCGTCTTCACAGCTTCTCCCCAGAACTCGGACGGCACTGCCATGCTTTTCAGCAGACAACGTGCCATCTCGACCACCGTTTGGTTGCGTCGTTCCACCACACCGTTTTGCTGTGGTGTGTAGGGCGCGGTGGTCTGGTGCTTGATGCCTTCGTCCTCGCAGAAGCGTTGGAACTCGCCCGAGTTGAACTCGCCACTGCGGTCTGATCGGAATGCCAGAAGTCGGCACTCAGACTCGGCCTCGGTGAGTGCCTTGATCTTCTTGAAGTGCGTCGGAACGCCTCATCTTTCGACTTGATCACCTCGAGCCACATGTATCTGCTGTAGTCGTCGATGATGAGGAGGAAATAGTGATTACCTCCCGCCGTCGCAGGTGTGATCGGTCTACACAAGTCGCTATGGACCAACTCGAGGGTGCGTTCCGCTCGGTACGCCGATGCTTGCGGGAACAGTAGTCGGTGCTGCTTGCCGAGTGCACAGCCGTCGCAGAACTTTGTGACTCGGTCGACGAGCGGTACTCCTTTAGCCATGCCGAGTCGTCCGAGGTTGTGCAGCGCACGAAAGTTCAGATGACCGTAGCGTGCATGCCACAGCCATGCTACGTCATCCGACTCGGCTAGCAAGCACACGGGCCTCGCGAGCGTGAGAGGCAGCACGTACAGTCGGCCGTTGTTCCTCCTGACATGTGCGAGTAGTCGGCCGGCTGGGTCACGAAGTCGGAGCCAACCGTGACGAATATGGGTGTCCAACTCGGAGAAGATCTCGCGTCGCCCGGACATATGGTTACTCGCCCCCGTGTCCAGGTACCACGAGGTGTCGCAGCGATCACCGTCCTTGGCAACTCGGGCTTGCGAACGTTCCCCGTTGAGCAGCACGTGTTGAGCTGGTCGCTCAGTCAAGTCGGCGAGCGTACATGTCGCAGCAAGAAGGAGCGCGGGTTCGTTGTCGTCGCCTTTCACCAGATTGGCTCGCTCCTTCCGTTCACGACGCAGCGCCTTGCAGTTCCTGGAGAAGTGGCCGTATTTGTTACAATTGTAACACTTGACCTGCGACATGTCGCGTTCGCCACCGGATCTGCCTTCCCGTGTACCGCCGACTTGATCACCACCTTCCCGTGCGCCGCGGCTGTCGTTGCCGCGTCTACGGTTTGGTGCCTTGCCGAGTTGACAACTCGGACTGCCGTTGGAGCCTTGCCCCTCGGCACGCTCCTTCCGTCGCGCGTTCCACTGCTCCTCCGTGAGCAGTAGTCGGCTGCCGTTGCCGATTTGGGTGTCGTCGGGGAAGTAGCGTTCTTTGGCAGAACGCAACCGCCCCATCAATTCGTCGACTGTCATGTCGTTCAGATCAAGCAAAGTCTCGATGGACAGTGCGATCTGATTGTATCGTGGAGGAAGAACTCGGAGGATTTTCCTCACGATGTTCACATCCTCAACGATATCGCCGAGTGAGCGCAGGTTGTTGGCGATGTTCGTGATGCGCATCCCAAACGCATCCAGTGTCTCGCCGTCGCGGAACGTGAGGTGCTCGAACTCGGTGCGTAGTCGTTGCGCCGTAGACTCACGCACACGAGCAACACCCATGCGCATGACCTTCACCGTGCCCCACGCCTCCTGTGCCGACTTCTTCACTGCGAGCGTGCCGATCATCTCGGTTGGCACGGCCCACAGGATTGCCGCGAGCGCCGACTTATCGTCGCGTACGCTCGCCGGGTTGCCTTCCACCGCATCCCACAACCCCTGAGACTCCATGGTGATCTGCATCACCAGAGCCCACTCGATGTAGTTCGTCGCGGTGAGAGTCGGGTAGACGGCACTGCTAGTCGGGATGTAGCGCTCCTGCACCACGCGCTCGTGGACGACGATCTCGTTGCCGTCCCTTCGCGCTCGACTACGTCCGCGGCTCTCACGTGTCCGCGGAGGTGTCTTGGAACCATCACCAGCGCCGCCGTCCATGATCCCGGAGATCTCAACCTGGCTCTGATACCAAATGTTGTGGCTAATCCTAACACGCGAGCACTCAGAACGAACAAAACACAAGTCGATTTTGGTGCCGCGTAAGGTTGCGACGTTTTCTGTTTTCTCTTCTCTTATTTATAGCCTATTACATGCTAACAAACTTGGAAACAACCGAGCGTGATAACCGCGCCATCCCACGATTTACTCGATCCTTTCCATACTCTAACAAACTTAACTAATCTAGCTAACTTGCCGGTCAAGTCATGAACAGACTCACGTTTCCTGACCGGACTCTACAACCTGAGCAGCAGGGTTCCAGGCTCAACACACACCTTCACCTCCCGCACCAGCATCTCCCTGTCCTCCATGTCCATCTTGGACTTGCGCAGCACCACCGAGAGGATCTTGTCCTTGTGCTCCGCATCCCGCCGCAGCCGCGCGGCCTCGACCGAGAGCTCCTCCGCCGTCGCCGCGGCCTCGTCGCGGCGCTCCAGCACGGCCCTGAGCTCTGCCTCGAGCTGCCTTTGGGCTGACGCGAGCTCCGCGAACGCCACCCTGTGCTTCCATCACCGGAGGAGCCCTAGAGAGCTGCTCGCCGGCGTCCAAGGCGGGCCTTCAGCTCCTGGAGCTGGACCGCCACGCAACGGTGATGGCCGCCAGGTGCTCATACGTCTGTATATCTTCAGGATAATCAATTCAGCATGAAGTTACCATCCTATCCCTCTCTAATCAACAGTAGATTCTAAAGAGGTATATTCTACTGTTGATTAGAGAGGGATAGGATGGTAACTTCATGCTGAATTGGTCATCCTAAAAAGTTGACCATATGGATCCCACGCTGATCTACATTATATGATGGACATAACGAGCTTGTAGTAGATAATCGAACATGTATACATCTAAGTGTGTCTTGAGAAGCCTTTTAATTCCCACTGGGTGTTAATTTTACCTTTTGAGTGGCACATAGGACATAGCCTCTTTCCTTGAGCTCCCGGAGCCTCATGGTGCCCATCAGCGGGGCCGCGCTGCATCCCCACAGCACCATGCTCGGCACGCCAGGCTCCCGCGCCATGTCCAGCGCGAAGCTCATCAGCGACGTCGGCAGCACGCACGTTACCGGCCGCACGCCGGCCGTGCCGTTCAGCCACATGATGAGCTCCCTCAGCGGCGCCGCGCACCGGCGGCTCGTGGCCGCGGACAGGCCGAGGTCGTAGTCCGCGGCGTCCCGGTCGGCCTCTGCCAGCCCGTCCGGGATCGTCTCGATATCATCCTTTTTATTTTACTTCCTTTTGTTATGACCATTTTGCCCCTATGGTGTTTATTTAAGCATGTTCTAAGAAAAGGGCAACCGGTCACGACTATGTCATACATGAGGAAGAAAAATAAAGACCTGATGTCGTGGAAGAACTAAGATATTAGCAATTGAGAGTTTTTTCTAAAAGTTATTCATTGGAACCGAAGTAATTTTCATTCATGAGGAAAAAGATGGCTCGTCCAAATGTCCAATGCATATGTGCTGACGAGCAACGTTTACGAGCTGGGAACTGGAAGAATTAGCTTTCCATTGGTTGCTGGCCGCTCGATTATAAATTGATTGACCTACAGTATTAGATTTTCTCTCTTGTTGTTCTTTTCCATTTTTTTCTTTTGTTGGTTTTCAATGTGTTAGGTATACTTATTTCTGTTTAAAAAATGTGTGTGGTTCACTAGTACAGAAATTGATATCCGAGGCGGTTCAAATAGCACATCCGAGGCGGTTATAGCACCCGCCTCCACGGAGTGGTCATGGATATGGAGGCACATATCGAAGATGATTATTCAACCGCCTCGGATATCAGCTATCCGAGGCGGTTGCAATTATTCAACCGCCTGATATCCGAGGCGGTTGAATAATTGCAACTGCCTCGGATATCAGATATCTGATATCCGAGGCAGTTGCAATTATTCAACCGCCTCGGATATCAGTTATTATTCAACTGCCTCGGATAACATACCAGGCGTTTAAAAAAAAACCTACCCGGCAGTGCCGGGTAGGGTTTCACTAAAACGGCTGTAACTTTTGCATACGGTGTCCGTTTTGGGTCCACGACCACTCAAAATGACCGTATCGACGAGGCGCATCTAAAAAATCTACTCGTCTTTAGACCTGTACAATTTTTCACCTCCAAATTCACCCTCTAAGACTGACTTTTGCCCCTCCGAACTAAACGTCGCTTCTTCCGACCCTCCGTTGAACTTCTTTCCGAGCTCCAAATGCAGTAATTTTTGTGGATTCTGAACCGTGAGGGAGTAGAGCTGCTAGAAAAAAATACAAAAAAATTTTAAAAATAAAAAATTTCACTCCAAATTCGGTCCCGAACGAATAATCGCCGCTACCGAACCCTCCGTTCCCTCTGTTGAACTTCTTCCCGAGCTCCAAATGCAATAATTTTTATGGATTCCGAACCGTGAGGGAGTAGAGTTACTAAAAAAAATACGAGCAAAAATTTTAAAAATAAAAAATTTAGGCACTAGTAGAAAACGAGCCAAAAAAGACACAAATCTTGACTTGAGAGGGTCTTGCTTACCTCAAATCGAAGCGAAACTGCCATGAAGCCTCTACTTTGTTCCTACCGGAAGAATGATGGGAAGAGAAGAGCCTCCTTACGATGGGAATGGTGAGAGGAGAAGGAAGGTTGAAGGGAGGAGAGTAGAGTGGAAGGGAGAAAGAAAATCTGGATCTGGCCTCTCCCTATGCATTGAATCGAATATATAGTCCTCTGCCACAGGCGCTGAGGGAAAAATTTCAGGTTTTGAAATTTCGGAGTTGGCGGGATTCTGAAATTTTGGGTTTGAACACATCCGAGACGGTTGTAAATATATAACCCCTCGGATATGCACCTTATCCGCGGCGGTTGGATATTTACAACCGCCTCGGATATAATTCGAGGTGGTTGGATATTTACAACTGCCTCGGATGACTCTATTATCCGAGGCGGTTTCTTCCAAAATCCTTATCCAAGGCGGTTGGATATTTACAACCGCTTCGGATATCAGTTATTGGAGGCGTTTTTGCCTAACTGCCTCGGATATGGCGCCTTGGATGAACGATTCTGTACTAGTGGTTACACTACAATGAGATGCCATTTATGTATTACCAGATCGAGGGAAGGAACTTTGAGGGCATTCCAAGTTCTCTACGTAGGTGTTATCGCATAGTACAGTAAGTTAAAGTGAAGAGAGAACTAACGAAGAGAGTAATAATATATCTCATGTGAAATGTCAAATTAAGAAAACCAAATGTGAGTTATTGCTTTTGTGTAGGGGTGGCTATCGAGCCAGCTCGACTCGACTCGTAAATACTTGTTAACTAAATGAGCCAGCTCGACTCGACTCGTTAACGAAACGAGCTAAAATGCGAATTCGGCTCGACTCGTTAATTACTCGAGTAGCTCGTTTAACTCGTTAATTACTCGATTACGAGTTCCACATTGTTTCTCAAAAATCACCTTTTCAGAAGCTAAGCTCGATTCCTCTGAGTTCAACTCCCGGAAGCTTCGACTTTTTCCAGCAGCTTCGACATCTCCGGAGGAATCGACTTTCCCTCCGACTTCCAACTCGGGCGGGAATAGAAAGTGAATTCGGATCTTCTGAGTTTAATCCCAGAGGCTCCGGAAACGTTCGCACTTCTCCGAAGCTATTCTCGGAACCTCCGACTTCAGTCCCGGAGGCTCCGGGGTCGGAACGTCAGAGACTCCGAGGACGTTCCCCAAAGCTAAACTCAGAACCTCCGATTTCCGTTCCGGAGACTCCGAGCTCGTATCTTCAGAAATTCCGAGGACGCGCGTCCCCCGAAGCTAAATGCGGCACCTCCGATTTTAGTCCCGGAGACTCGAGGTTGTCTGCCGGTTTCCAGCAACTAATATCGATATCTCTGAAATCTATTCCGGAGGCTCCAAGGTTAGTTGTTGTTTGCTGCCACTTCTTTGTCGTGGCAACATATTTAGCTATTTTTGCTATCGTGGCAAGCCAACGACAACCAGAGTTCAGCTCTTTGTCTGTTTGCTTGTTTGAGTGAGTTTTTGAGATCAAAAAAGGAATATATAGAAAAAAAAGAAGCCACATAGAAGGCCAACAAAAGAAAAAAAATATCTCAGAACTCTCACTCTTCTTTTAGGGCTTTTTGTACCACATCTATTTGAGTGTCACTTATATCTTTTAGGCATTGATTGTCTAGTACCCGGTCCTAGGCTAGGATCAGCAACATCGACTAGTATATATGAGAAATTAATGCATGCAGCAACCAATATACTTCTAACATTATATAAGAGTCCAAAAGTCCATATTATAACAGTCCATATTATAATAGTCCATAGTACACACTATAAAGAGTCCAAAAGTCCACATTATAACAGTCTGCATGCTTAATGTTAATAGGTAATATAACTTAAAAGTCCACAATCAACTCCACAGTCCAAAAGACTAATATAACCACACTTAACATCCCTCCATCTTGGCTTGTTTTGACTCCTTGCACGTTGGATCTTCAAAAATAATATGCTAAGGCTCCTTGTATGCATTCATTGGACCTTCAGAAAATAGTTTGACCAATCAAGACAAATCCATTAGCTCAATGTACACAAGATAATGAGTATAGTACTTACTTTTGTTCTAACAGCTTTCCACCACAGACTCAGGAAAAGGTACCAATTCAATGTCATCCTCAACATCTTCTTCCTGTCAATGGAAATGGCATAACTTAGAAACAAAATCTGTCAAAAACAATTGAAAGGCCAAAAGACAAGTACCACTAATATTGGAGGTTTCTTATCAATTTTTGATCCCCGTATGAAGCTAGAAGCACATACCAAGGCCTCCACCATTGCTGGACGCAAAGCACTACGGTAATCATCAAGTATTCTCTCACCAGTACTGAAAGTCGACTCAGAGGAGACACTAGTTGCAGGTATAGTCAAGAATCTCATTGCCATCTTTGACACAACAGGAAACCTGTGGGCATTCAGCCTCCACCAATCAAGCAAAACAAATTGTGTATCCTCTAGAGGATGGTTTGGTTCATCAAGATATATAAGCAATTCAGACTTAGATGGCTCTGTAGATGTCTCTCGTAGAAAGGACTGAAACCCACTTGGCACGGTGGCTATTGAGCTATTTGTTTGCATACTAGAGGATGACTCTGCCCTGCTGCTCAAAGACTTGCTACATCTATGTTCAGACTCAAAAGTGTCATATAACTCATACAACTCTAATCTCACATCATTTTCCTCACTTAGAGATTTCAATTCACCAAAAATCAATTTAAAATAATATTGTATATGTCTCATCTTGAACCTAGGATCAAGAATGGTAGCAATAACCATAACATTGTTCTTGTCCTCCCAATACTTATCAAAATTTTCTAACATTGCTCTTCCCATCTTGCTCATATGTTCATCCCCAGAATTACATGCAGCTACCAATGCAATCTTGACATTGACTATGTAAGGATAGAAAATATTTGCAGTGGGGTATAAAGAGCGTGATAATACCATAGTGACGGCAGCAAAAGCCTTCAAAATTGGCTGCATTTTGCTATACAGTGTCCAATCCTGATGTGAAGGTTCCCACTTGTAATTCATATCACTATCACCATATTCAGTGAAAGCAGCTCTATAGGGAATGCAAACATCAAATATTCTGTATGTTGAACTCCACCTTGTTGACACATTTAGACACAACCCTGGTCCAATTGTCAAATTCATGGATTTGCAAATTTCAAGGAATTTGTATATGCGGGATGGCGACCTTTTTAAATACTTCACAATTTCCCTAAGCTTGCTTATCAATGGCTGAAGTGGTTCAAGGCCATCATTTACTACCAAATTGACTATATGAGCACAACAACAGACATGAAAATATTTAGAAATAAACCTCTCGGTTCTCTTAGCAATAAACTTGACCATCAAATTTCTCACCGCAACATCATTTGAAGAAGCATTATCAAGGGTGATGGATATGATCTTATCCTCAACTTTCCATTCAGATATGCATTCAAACACTCCCTGAGCTATGACATTTCCTGTGTGTGGTGGATCTAACTCAATGAAGTTTAGAACACGACATTGCATAACCTAAGAAGGATCTATGTAGTGCACAGCCAAAGCCATGTAGCAAATGTTTTGGTTTGATGTCCACAAATCACATGTCAGACTAATACTCTCAACAGCTCTAAGACTCTTCCTAAGGAGTTCTTTATGCATTCACGCCGTATGGTCTTCCTACCAATAAACTTGTATAATGGATTCATATACCTCATCAACACATTAAACCATATGTGCTCTACCATTTTAAAAGGATACTCATGCACAATTATCATCTTAGCAATGAGCCTACGGGTTTCATCATAATCATATTGACTAGGAACAACTGAAAGAGATGAATCAGATTTGTCGAGACCTTAGCCAAGTGTACCTTGAGCTAGTTGCCTTCTTGCCAAGTTAAGGAGGGGACTACACTTCTGTAAATGTCTATTGAGACTAGATGTCTGTCCTCCTAGACTGTAAGCAAACAAAGATTGCAATAATTGCACTTGGCCTTTTGAACAGTCTTCCCTGGCTCTATCCTAGACACAGCATTGACCACCTTGAAATGATTCCAACAATCTGCACGTTTTGCTCTTCCTTTCTTCCCAGCCTTAGCCTTAGGAGAAACTGAAATACCCTTCTTTCTTTTACCTCTACTAGTTGGCTTCACGCCATGTTGATCAATTGATACATCATTGGAAGGTTCACTCTCTGACATGATATCATTCATATCATACTCATCCTCCTCATAAACCTCGTACTCATCATTTTCCTACACATAGAAAATAAAAGAGCATCATTATTCTACTCACATCCCACACTCCAACATATATTTATTAATCTTTTCAGCATAACTCAATAAATAAGGCATCAGCAATACATATAACATATATATGTATAACATGTATGAATAAGGCATCAGCAAAACTGATTAACAAATGCAGATCACAACATATGAATAAGGCATTTGCAACGGCAGTGCTCCAATCTAGACTCAATTTTCCATTTTGCAAGATTAATAAGACTAAGCTGGCTACTTCAGCAATGATAAAGTTAGCAATTTAGCATTGCATTATCAAGAAAGAATAGATCATTCTTATGGGAAATAAGGCATCATTATTCTACTAACTATGCTCTGCAGCTAAATCATTCAGTGCTAAAGAAGAGACAAATTGGGATCAAACAGGTGCTGATGATTCTTACAGACGCTGATGGTGATGCGGACACAGCAGCGGGCGAAGAGATCGGCCCAGTGAGCAGGACCACGAGTAGGTTCTCGCCGGTTCCTCTAGGCTGTGATGCCGAGCGGCCAATCGAAGGAGAGGAGGAAGCTTGCGGATGTTTCTTCCGGTGATTCTTGGACTCCATGCTTGGCTGCTTATCCATTGTGGCCGGAGACGACGTCGCGCGGGTCGAGTGGTGCTGGACCTGCTGCTCACCGCAGCTCGCTTGGTGCCGCGCGCTCACTGGTGCCACGCCTCGCCGGTCCCGTGCCTCGTGCTTGTCGGTCCCACGCCTTGCCGCTAGCTGGTCCGGCTCCTCGCCGCTCGCCGGTCCCGCGCCTCGCCGCCGGTCCCGTGCCTCGCGCTGCAAGTCCTGCGTGCTTGCCAGTGCGCACACTTGTTGGTGCCACGCCTTCCCGGTCCCGTGCCCCGCCGGATGCTGCGCCTCGCCGGAGCTGCGATGGGGCGGCACTGCAGCAGTCGGCCGGAGTCGCGCCGCCGCCGGCTGCTCGCTGGAGATTCTCGGGTAGGGCTAGGGCACAGCTGGGGGATTGGGGAATTGAGGATTGAGGACACTCGGTTGGGCTGGATGTTGTTGGGCCAGATTATTTTGGGGGCCTACCAGGTTAAACGAGTTAAACGAGTAGCTCGAGTACTCGGTAACTCGGCTCGTTTAACTCGTTATCGAGTTAAAACTTCAACTCGGCTCGACTCGTTAAGGACCAAGTTCGAGTCGAGTCGAGCCGAGGTTTCGAGTACTCGTTTAACTTGCGAGTTCCGAGTTTTATGTCCATCCCTACTTTTGTGGCCCTCTAATTACTCACACCACAGCATGTATCTGGAACAACCCAAATTCTAGAAAGCGCGCGTGGGCTCGTTGGCGCGACCGAGCGCATGAGTCTGGAGGTTGGCCAATTCCCATGGCTCCATCCTAGACAGAAACACGAGCACCAAGTGCGATGCTTTTGATTCCCCTGACCAACTGCGTGCAGTGGAGTAATGGTATGTGGTCTGTGTCAGCCTACGTGCAAAAGAAGACAGGGTTGGCTAGTTAGGACAATATTTGCATCATGGTCCCTATGTTTCTTTGTAATTTCACAATGAGTTAAAAGACATTTGAATTTGAAAATTAAACGATTCGCGTGTTTTAAACGAACCATCCAATTCGCGATCCGTTTGAACAAGCATGTTTTTCTTGACAATATCTTGATAACAAGTTAGATATATTTTGATTTTAATGGATGGACTATGGTCCAGTGGTGAGAGCAAGTTCATTTGTTTCCACCCACTCGGGTTCAACCCCTAGAGTTTACACGGTGTGCCGCGTTTAATTAGAGTACACACAGGCATGTTCGTTAAGTAAGACAGTGTATGTGCATGTTAAGTGGTGGTGCCATCGGAGCATCCATTTTTTCTTAACGTGTTTAGGAAACTCCCGTAGAGCTTGCAATGCGTTCTTAGCGTGTGTGTGTGCACATGTGGTGATGTGTTTGTTGCTCATGCAAAAAGAAAACATTCTGATTTTATTCCAATAGCGCCTTTATTATTCTTGTAAAAATTTCTTATTTGATTTCATCTTTGTTTATCAGGGGAGGTTTGGGAGGTTTGGGACGGGTGGTTTTGCATTGGATTATTTGTACTAGTACCAATACGTTGCTAACTTGCCTAGTAATACTACTAAGTAGTCTAGAACTCTTGCTAGGTTATCTATAATATTAAAGTTTCTAGTTCTTTTATTCATTGAGGTTTGCACAGGGTGATTGTTTGTTAGATTATATGTACTACTACCCATGAATGTGTGTAATAGTTCGTTATTAGTTTGGTTAATGCTATTGCCAAATTGCCTATTATTGTTACTAAGTTGCTTGTGAGTTTGCCTAACAATAATGTTAAGTTCCTTTTTTTGAGGGAATGCCATCATGGCTTGCTTTACTACTTAAATCACACTTACATCGTCAATTAACAAAGCCAAAATGAAACTAGGAGGGTCATCCGCCCAAATACAACTTTGCAAACCACACTCTTGAGCCAGCGTATGGGCTACACGATTCGATTCCCTAGGACAGAAAGAAAAGATAACTTTGGTGAAGGAGCTTGCCTGGATGCAAATGTCGTCGAATATTGGTGCTGCAGCTGTCGCCGAGAACCCCCCGTCTTGAAGCGTATTAACTACTTCAGCGCAGTCTGATTGGATAATTAATTTCTGACAGCCAATTTGATTTGCAAGCTGAATTCCATCTAGCACCGCCTGAGCTTCCGCCGTTGCCGCATCCAAGGTCAAAAGAATAAGCTGAGAACCCGCAGCAAGGAACTGCCCTTTATCATCTCTAATGACTGCACCAGTAGCTCCTGACCCCGAGCTATCATCAAATTTAGCATCAACGTTTACTGTAACAAAACCATATGATGCCCGACACCAGGTACTTGCGCTGGGTTGCACTTTGTTATTCGATGCCCTCACAAAACTTGAAACAAGATCCTGAATCGACATAGCTGCATGCGATAATGATTGCATGTTCTCTGAATGGACCTTTTGTCTCCTCCAAGCCGCTGTCAAGAATGTTTCTTAGATAAACACCACTGGTCCATCGATCGGTCTCTTGAAATTCCCGGCAATCAAGAAGTCCAAAACAGCACTCCCCGACCGATCAATGGCACATGCTTCCTTCACAACTTCCCATAGACCAAGTTTTCCTCAAGATTGCCTTTGCTTCGTCGCACAGAAATAGAAATGTGCTTGATGTCCTCGCAGTGTTTGTTACAGACCGGGCACGTGCTGTTGTTTGTTAAATGGCGGTTAGCCAGAACACCATAGCAGGGAAGAATTCCGTGTAGGCACTTCCAGGCAAATATTTTTATCTTCGATGGCAATGAACTTTTCCACAGCTCTCTCCATACCACATTGAGGTCACAAGATCCCTCGCCATCAGAACGTTCCAATGAGCCACCGAAATTGGATTCCCATTCCATATGCATGGTAGGCTGATCGAACGGAGAAAAATCCGTTTTTATTAAACTTCCACGCTACAAAGTCCTCCAAGCCGTTCTAGCTCAAAGGGATTGAAAGTATCTGTTGAACGTCAAATTCCCAGAAAAAGGACCAAATTAACTCAACATCCCAACTCCCTGAAACTGGGTCAATTAATTCATGAACATGTTGCAAAGGGCAATGACCTTTAGGAGTCATAATGTCATAATTCTTCCAGTATTACTTGATGGCAGCCAAGTATCCTCCCATATGTCTATCTGCTGCCCGTCTCCAACACGCCATATAGCTCCCTTCTTAAACGTATTCAGTCCCGATAATATACTTTGCCAAGTAAACGATGAACCTGACTTAAGTTTAGCATTTAACAACTTGCCATCAGGATAATATTTGCTCCTTAAAACCCTGGCACATAAGCTTTCTGGTTCTTCTAATAGTCTCCAAACTTGCTTCGCAAGCATAGCCAAATTGAAACAATGAGGGTCTCTAAAACCCATTCCTTCTCTCGCTTTCGGAACACAAAGTTTCCACCAGGCAAACCAGCGCATCTTGTTACTGCTGACATTGTCACCCCACCAACACTGCGCTATTGCATCCGTGATCCCTTTACATATTTTTTTTGGAATCCTGAATACAGACATTGCAAACGCCGGAAGGGCTTGGGCTACAGCTTTAAGCAGAACCTCCTTGCCGCCTATGGATAAAATTTTTTCTTTCCATCCCTGGACTAATTGACAAATCCTATCCACCAAATATTGGAACCTGTCACTTTTGTCTGCCCGAACTAGAAGAGGTAGCCCCAAATATTTATCTGATAATGCTTCTACCGAAATATTAAGTGCAGTGCACACCTCAACTCTCTTCTCAACAACAGTATTTGGGCTAAAGAAAATGCTGCATTTCGCTTCACTCACCAGTTGTCCAGACGCTTCACAGTACGCATCCAAGATACCTTTCAGAGAATTTGCATTTTTTCCATTTGCTTTCATCAAAATCAAGGAATCATCTGCAAATAAAAGGTGCGAGACCGAAGGGGCATCTCGACAAACTTTAACACCCTCAAGCAAGCCCCTTTCTTCTGCATCTGATAGCTACTAGCAGAAAAAGATATGGGCTGAGAGGGTCACCTTGACGAAGACCACGAAAAGGGGTAAATCGATCCGTCTCATGCGAATTGAATCTCACCGAATAAGTAACAGATTTGACGCATGCCATCATTAATTGTACTCATCTCACATCAAAACCCATTTTCAACATGATCCCTTCAAGGAAACACCATTCGACATGGTCATACGCCTTATGCATATCCAACTTCAGTGCACAAAGACCATGTTTTCCCGTCTTCCTTTTAATTCTATGAATACTTTCATATGCTACCAGAATATTATCAGTAATGAGTCTCCCCGGAACAAAAGCGCTTTGAGCTTCTCCAATCACCTCTGGTAGGATTCCCTTGAGCCTTTTAGCAAGCATTTTACTAATAACCTTGTAAATAACATTACATAATGATATTGGCCGAAACTGGGTTATTTTCTCTGGCTTATCCACCTTTGGAATTAAAACGATAACTGTGTCATTCCACCCATCAGGTATGATAGCACTATTCACAGCTTGTAATACCTCCTTGACCAAATCCTCTTCTAGCATAACCCAAAACCACTTGTAAAATGCAGCATGAAGTCCATCGGGGCCAGGAGCCTTCATATCACCTATGTCAAAAAGAGCCTGCCTCACTTCCTCAGCCGTAAACGGAGCCAAAAGCTGATTATTCATCGCGGGCAAGACCCGGACCTTAACTTTATTTAATACATCCTCATTTGCTGCATGAACCTCCGAAGTAAACAAGCTCGAGAAATACTCAGTAATTAGAGGTGACAAATTATCGTTACCTTCCACAGTAGCTCCGCTTTCATCAATCAAGAATTTAATCAAGTTCCTTTTGTTACGGGCCGTAGCAAAATGGTGAAAGAAGTTGGTATTCCTGTCCCCGTGGCGCAACCAATTCGCGCGGCCCCTTTGTAACCAAAAAATCTCCTCTTGCTCGAACAAATCTCCCAACAGAATCATATTTGCCTTTGTCTCTCCAGAGCCTCATCAGACATAGGCCCTCTTCTTAACTCCTCCAACTCCTTCTTTAATTTTTCAATTCTTTTCCTTGGCTTCTTTAAAACTTTCTTGTCCCAGCGGTGGAGATCACCATGCACCACATCGAGCATATGAATGAGTGCTCTCCCATAGCTTCTAGCTTTTTCCCATGCACATTTAACCACCTCCTCCACTGTAGGCTCCTGCAGCCAGCGAGCTTCAAAGCGTTTGAACGCTTGCTTCCGCTGGGATATATCCGTTGTGTAATATTCTGTATCCACCACGATAGGCCGATGATCTGACTTTGTCATACTCTCATTCACCAGAGCTGCTAACGGAAACATATTACTCCATTCCACCGAACATACTGATCTGTCCAGCCTTTCTCTGATTTTACCCCTTCGCCATGTATATTTGTCACCCACAAATTCCATATCATTTAATCCACAGTGATCTAGACAGTTCTGAAAATCCTGCATAAACCTCATCGGCCTGGCATAATGTTAAGTTTCTTAATTATACAGCTAAGTTTTCTAAAATACTATAAATTATTATTTTGATGCCATGATTATCTTGTTAACTATCTTTTTTTCATGGTTCTGGTTTACACTACTGGTTCCAGAGAAACGTAGAACTCCAAAGATCGGTGTTATCCGACGTGCATAAGTAATTTATAAATATAGTGAGCAACTTAGGTGTTGTACATTGTTTTCGCTGAAACAAAAATATTCCCGTCACAACTAAAGATGGCAGAGTTGCCCACTTCTTGGTGTATAAACCTATGAGCAAAAAAAAAGCTTAGAGTCCTATTTGTCATTTTTCTCAGCAACACAACTCATTCATAAATATGGCCAACTTTCTGTGACTGGAACTTGCTTTTCGTGTAATACCGACAAGCTTCTGTTTCTGGTGAAACTTGTTTTCTTGTTGGATACTGTTGGATCGATGGCTTCCGACAGAGAGAGTGAATGTCGATTTCAAAATTCTTTCACTTAACCTTCACATACAAGGTCACATAAGGACTAGTATGATCAGAGTGAAAATGTAGCGAAAAAACCCTCAACAATCCTTGGTGATGTGGAGCTCGTCGATAGCTTCGAAACAAGTCCAAGATCACTGAATTCCGAGTTCGAACGCAAAAGTTATGGCCAAAACAGTGAACGTCCGAAGCAACAACAGTGCAAATCCGGACCCTCCGGGTGACAGTCCAAAAACCTACTGTAGAACCCGGAGTACCACCCAGACACTCCGAATTTGAAAATCCAGACCCTCCGGGTAAAATCTGGACTGTCCGAATTTTGATTTCTAGAACACAGAAAATTGATGCAACTTTCGCTCTAGTTCAAAATCCATCCAACCAAATTCGACGGAACTTTGCAGGGAGTTAGAGAAGGGTATTGTGATGCTAGATCAAGAGTTAATCACAATTTGTTTTACCCAAAAATCTATCTTTTATCAACTCCCTCAAAACAGCCCTAAAGATTGAAAGAAAAGGCAAACCATTGATTTCTAGGTGCTCGTGAGGAATTATGATATGCAATCAATATGAAATCATCTCACATATCCCAGCAACCTATTCCAAACCCCAAATCACAGGTTCAAACCCTCTACAAAGATTAATCACAAAAATTCTATTTCTTGCTCTTCTCTAAGAAAATTCGAAATAGAGAAAGAAAAGGTTGAATCCTTGGATATGCTTGGATGGGATCAGTATAGAGTTGATCTTACCATCACTTACTTGCCATACCATGGATCAATCCACAGGAAAAGCAAGAAAAACGAAAATCCACAAGAGCTAATGAAGGAAATAACTCAAGAACACAAGGGAATTGGAAAAATCTTTTTGTATTGCATTTTCGTGGTTTTTTCTAGGTGTTTTATAAGCCTCTCATGATCAAGCCAAAGCTCTCTTGAGTAACCCCTAACTAGGGTTTTCACTAAGCTTACTAAGGGTTAAGGGATAAGCATATCTTATCCCTCTATTTATAGTGGTGGAGGCATACCTCCCACCACTTGGGCCTTAATGCCCTAATGTGCATAACCTAATTAGCACGCATCACAAAGCGTCTAACTAGTTTAGCCATCATTCGATTTTCCTTCAATCAACCCTAAACCGCTTCTCGGCCACCGCTGCAGTTTCTTGGTTGAGCTTCGATGGTTTTCGCGTTTTTACCAAAATGCACTCGCACCGACTTGGTCTTCACGTCTTGGCTCCACATGCTTCCTTGTCCTTCGTGTACATGCTTTTAAGCCACACGATGTCGTCGCCACCACCAACCGCATCTCCGCCCTCCAAGCTTCATGTCAGTCCACATGATCGAACCATCGCCGCACCCAACTCGCATCTGCACACCATAGATCAAGCAAAATGTTCCGAGCACAAACTTTCCACTTGACCCAAGTCAGTCGAGAAAAATCTTCATCCAATCAATTTTTCCTTGAGACAAATTGATAAACTCAATCTCATCAACCACACAGCAAATAATTCAAACCTTGAATTCATGCAACCAAAAATTCAATTCCACATATGGTGGCAAAATATTCATCACAAATATTGTCCACGTCATCACATGACTCACAAATGCTTATGTTGAAACTTGTTTTTTGTGTAATACCAATTTGCTTCGGTTTATGATGAAACTTAATTTCTACTAAGGTGATTCTATTAAGACTTGCATTCATGTAATACCAAATTGCTTCTATTTCTAGTGAACTTGCTTTCTCTTGTTTTAGCATCAATTTCTGGTGAAGTAGTTTCATCAAAATAAGAAGCAACATTAATTGTGAAAAAAAGCATCATGACACTAAAAGTTGCTTTTCATCCCAGTAAGTTGCTTTAAAAAAATAATTCGTTGAAGTATACTCAAGTGGGGTCTAGTTTCGAAGATCTTATCACGAGGAACGCAATGCTGAAAACATATCGTAATTCTAACGCTCGATTTAAAAGCTATATATTTTTGAATTTTCAAAAACAAGTTTTGGACACAGGTGACGTCACTTATTCTATGTGTTTGCGTGCAATCCTCAATAGCGGGTTTGTAGTGGCTTTGGCACCACGTGGCGATTTTTATAGGGTGAGGTAGACAACATGACACATAAAGGGTATTAGAGTTGAGATGCACACGAGATCTTTTTGTGGTGAGAGGGCAAATCATAGTTGAGAACCACTGTGTTGCCATTTCAAGAGGGGAGCTAGAACTTTTTTTTACGTTTTGTTTTTGGGTGTATGCTTGTTATTTCCGTGTGTCCTCTAGTCGCGTCCATAGAATAATAAAAGCAATACAGATGCATTGAGAGTGTTGTATCTACATACATATCTAATGCATTTTCCCATCTATAGATACAAGATAATTTTACATATTTGCCACTATTTCAAAGCCTATTTCGCATTCTGCCTTTACTTTTTCACGATTTACGTACATTTGCCACTCTTTCGTTAGCTCATATTATATTTTTCCCATTCCCGCTAGTTATCCCTCGGTCAACACCCGTTAAGACCCTTTGACTAGTCCAACCTGTCATTTCTTCTCCAAAAAGACCATCATGCACTTCTCTTTCTCCCTCCTTCTTTCTTCTTCGCCATCCTCTCCACATTCCTTCTCACCGCATTAATAGCAGAACAAAAAGGTGGAATCAATTTGGTGTACACATCAGGCTCCGTATTAGTAGTAGCAGGTAGCAGCAGTTCATATCATGTGTTGTCCTTTTCCGGATGGTACTACGGACCATGAAGCATGTAACTGTGGTGCTAGGAGGACCACCAGCTCCCGATCCCCTCCTCTTCCATCTCCACACAGCAGCATAGGCAAGCGGCTCCAAATGCAATTGGATGTGAGTCCAGACCGGAGGGGTAGGAGGCCGAGAGCGCCATGGCCAGATGGGATCGGGAGGATAGTGGTAGCGCTCGTGTCAAGTTGGCAATTTTATCCACGGATCCGGGTACCCGCGGGTAATATACCCATAGAGTTCGGGTATGGAGGGCAAACTGGACCCATGGATCCTCGCAGGCGGATACCCGTGGATACCCGTGAACTCACGGGTCGAGTACGGAGTGAAATATAGCTCCATGGATATCCATGGGTACCCGAAAATAGTCATTGACATGTGGGCCATATAGAAAATAAAAAAAATTAATATCTAAACCCTAGTTTCCCTAATCCATTCCAGCCGCCACCCGCCGCGGCCCCGATCCCCTATTCCCTATTCCCTAATCCCCTTCCCTTCTACCCGATCCAGTCGGCCGCCAGCCGTGAGCTGCCCCGATCCCACCGGCCACTACCCGCCTCCATCCCGCCCGTCGGCCGTCGCCCGTTCGAATCCCGCTGGCCTCCGCGCCCCATTCCAATCCGGTCGGCCTCCGCCCCTATTCAAATCCCGCCAGCCGCCAGCGCCTCCTCCTCCTCTAATCTCCATCCCCCGGCCTCCGCCCCCATCCCAATCCCTCCACCACCACCAGCGAGGCGGCGCAGCGACCATGGAGGGCAATCCACCCCACGTCCCGGGGTGGCGACCTCCGCATCCACCCGGGCATGGCGGGCAGCCGGTGACTGCAAGCCAAAGCGCCCTTGCTGGGCCGGTCGGCGATGGTGAGCAGCGGAGGAGCGGGAGTGAGAGCGGGTGTGGGTAGACGCGCAGTGCAGGAGCAACACCGACCAGCGAGCAGCGGAGGAGCGGGTCTCCATGGATATCCATGGGTACTCGGGTATCCGCGGGTTCGGGTATGGGTATAAATTGTCCCCTGTGAGGATTTTCGTGGGCGGGTATTGGGCAGGCTGACGGGTTCGGGCACGGGTTCGTGAGAGTTCTACCCGCCCGAACCCGACCCGTTGCCACCTTGACGCTCGTGGACCTGCACCACGGCTCGATCGGCTCGATTCATCTAGTCTAGAGCACTGCAACAATGCGAGGGACCTGAGCTGACAGCCGTTCCGCCTGGTCGTCTTCATCGATTACCCCATGAGGTGTGAGCTTCAATCCGATTCCCCCAGTTTAACCATCTCCTTCCCTCTGTGATTAATTCCCCGTGACAAATTTGTCGTCCCCGCCATCGTAGGTTCCTCGCTATGATGACCCACCTCCTCCACCTCCTGTCACCACCGCTGGTTGCCATGTAGAGCATCAACCGACAAGTCCTGCTAGGCTTATCGTACCGCCTTGGTTTTGTTTTGCCATTGCCCGGCCTCACCATCACCATATCACCTACAAGACCGCACTCTCCTAACCATGGTTGAATGAAAGGAGTGTGGTGGCGCTCATGTAGACTAGAGGGAGCAGTAGCGGGCCACGAAACTTGGGGCAGGAGTTTGGATTGGAGAGGTAGATGCACAAAAAGAGAGTGATGTGGCCGGCGGTGCTACAGATGTCGGTGGGTGGAGAAAATCTAACCGTTGGGCCAAGGGTATTTTAGACATTTCACATTGCACTAATTGTCCGAGTGGCGGAAACAGAGAGGAGTGAAAAAAACATAATATAAGCTAGCAGAACAATGACAAATGTGCTATTCATGAAAAAAGTAATGGCAGAATATGAGTTAGGCTTTGAACTAATGGCAAATGTATAAAATTTCTTAGATAAAAACCATAAATGATGCCCTCAAGTTTAAAAAAGAAAGTGCAATGCAAAATCACCAACCCTTTTTAGGTAGTTTACGTAATGAAATGTTTGTTTGTTACCTTAACGTTTCCAAAACTAGCTAGGAACCCCCGTTCTACGGATTAAAAAAGGTCAAGCTACATGTCTGCAGGACTACTTATTTTGTTGAATTGAGATGTCATTCGGTATATCCGTAAAAATCATGTTAGAATCGGATGTTTTTACAAAATAGAATTAAGTGGGTGTGAGTAAATTTTATCTCAATCTCAACCATTAATAGCAGATCGGATGATTAGTGTGACCCGAAGATTTATACGAGCGACGATAAAGATTATTATCTTGTACTGCACCAAATAATTTGCCCAACTTGATATTCGAATAATTCAATGTTGGTCCTAATTGGTGATCGAGTGAACCAGCGGCCCACTCAACCAAAACTTCACGGATCCTCGCCGCAAAGCGCCGCCGCGGGGAACCATACCTCCGACAGACAGCCGGACAAGCGAGTCCGGCGGACGCGACATCTCTCGCGATGTCCTCTAGGGTGATCGCCGTGGCTTCGCTCTACCGTGCCCTGCAGCCGTCTCCTGTGCGTCTATGCGGTCGCGCGGCCTTCGTTCTCCAGGGTTGAGGTGTGGCGCTCGGGGGCTAGGAGCGGATGCCGACCAGGTGCTCGATGAAATGGCTAGGCTAGCACAGGCGACAAAGGCAGGAGAGCCGACAAGGTAAGCTTCGTATCCATGTATAATAGATGGAACAAATGCTGAGTACGCAACCGCTCAACTTGCTCATGAAATCATCCTGAACTACTCACATCAACCATCTTGAGATTAAAAAAACATTTTTTGTTTCTCGCAAAAAAGAAAGTATTTTTATTTTTCAACAATTAATACTGAGAGAACAGCCACCAGCTCTATTTTTATTTTTGTTCCTCGCATGCGGTCCGGATTCATCAAACGACCATCAATCACTGAGAACTTCGTCACCGCTGCTGAGATGATACAGTGCGCTCACAAGATTAAGATACCGGTAATTATCCTCAAGCTAGATTTTCAAAAAGCTTTTAATACTATACACTAAGGTTGTACTACCCATATTATGGAACACCGTGGCTTCCCGGACAAATGGTCTGTATGGATTCGGTCTCTGCTGACTAGCTCTAAGGCACAGGTCTTAATCAATGGGACTCCAGGACAGCAGTTGAGCATCCAACGCGGTGTCCGTCAGGGTAATTTGCTATCACTATATCTCTTTAGAGGGTGTTTGGTTGGGTTTTTTAACAATTTTTCACTAAAAAAAGCTACAGCCTAACTAAACGGTTAGCTTTTCAGCAATTTTTGCGAAAGATAGCTATGGGCTTTGCAATGTAAGTTCAGCTGTTTGAAAAAGTTATCTTCTGCTAGCTTTTTGTAATGTGCTGAAATTTCTATGCTCATTTTTCAAAATGCTGTAGATGGTTTGGATTAACCAAAAGTCATATGTTCACTTTCACACGGCCACAACAGTTTTTCCAGACAGCCAGTCAACAACAGTTTTGTCAACAGCTACAGCCAAGCAAATAGACCCTGATCACAGATGTGTTGCAGCAGCTTTTCAAACGCGCGTATGCATCTGGTTTTCTCTTACACCCGCTCGGAGTTGACACCCCACTGCCGATTCTCCAAGGAACGACACAGAATTCTGAATATGTCAAAGTAATTCTCCAAGCTTTCACACAGTTCACTGATCTGTTCATTAATTGTCAAAAAAACACACTCGTACCGGTACCATCGGAGGAGACAGCCTAGATCACACATACTCTTGGATGCCCAATCAGCAATTTGCCATGCACTTACCTAGGCCCGCCGCTCTCCATGACCAAGATCCCCGAGGAGCTACTGCAACCTGTCATTGACCGAATTGACAGCCGGCTCGCTGGATGGATGCTACAATTTCTGACCTAGGGAGGACGCGTCACCATCATCAACTCTGTCATGTCCGCCATACTCAATTTCTACATGTCCTGCATTGAATGGCCACGAAGCATCATTGATCGGTTTGACAAACTCAGGCGGGCGTTTCTCTGGAAGGGCAACAGAACAACACAGGGAAGACATTGCCTTGTCGCCTGGGAGCACGTTATGTTACCAAAATAACACGGTGGTCTAGGCATCAGGAATTTACATAAGCATATCAGAGCCCTCATGTGCAAGCTAGTTGCTAAGCTACTTTCAGGCACAACTGGTCCATGCTTTACTTGCCTGGCATCATGGTACCTCACCACACATATCCCCCATCGACCATCCTCCAGGGACACGCCCCTCTGGCGCACTTTGCTGTAGTTCGTTCCTACAATTCAGTTCTCAACCACAGTTCAGCTTGGCGCGGGCAACTCCGCTTCCTTCTGGCATGACCAATGGACACCCCCGGGTCGTTTTGCGCTCCAATATGATATCTTATGCACCTTCGCAGTTGATCAGCACTGCACAGTAGCATCACAATTCAGCAATGGCAGTTGGAACATCAAGCTATTGGACCCACTATCCATGACTGCAGAACATCAGCTACAGGACCTACTGAGTGCTCTGGATGGCCCGAGTCCGACTCCTAACATGGCAGACAGTCGAGCTCTTATCCTCGGTAGTCCGACACCTACTACTGTAAACTTCTACAGGTTGTTCACTGACCGAGGTATAACTTGGCAGCCTGCCAAGTGGATCTAGCTACGACTTATCCCGCCTTGGTACCGCATTTTTCTGTGGCTAGCTATGGAGGGAGACTCGACACCAAAGATAACATGGTCAAAAAACACTGGATCTACCGCAACTCCTTGAGCAGCTCAAGGATGAAGCAATAGCGTGGGCACGCGCTGGAGCTTTAGGTCTAAGAGTGTTCCTACCCTGCACTTGGGATGTCCATAATCCCCTGTCAGATCTTGTACCCAGCTCGCCTTGGGCTTGTAAATAAACCCTTTTCTATCTATCCAATCCATCGAGACGCAAACTTTGCGTTTTCTCGAGAAAAGAAAACTGGATCACAGATGCGGGCTGTGACCGTTGTCCTTCTCTCGAATCCGTTCATCAAATATTCCTCCACTGCCAGAATGCACAATGGGTCTGGGAAAAAAATTGGCTTACTGCCTCAGGTGTCACGCTGCAGCAACACCTTGGAATTCGTCCAGAACGTCGCTCAGACGGTGCCTCACAATAAACTATGGCCGACATGCTTTGCAGCCTGCGCGCTGCACCTCTGGCACGCCCGAAACAAACGGGTATTTGATTCCTCTTCCACAACTCGTTCTCGCCTGCGGCAAAGTATTTCCGACGAGCTTACGACATGGGCCGCTCGTGAAACCACCAAGACAGGCGACATATGACCTTAGACTCAACAGTTTCGAAGTTAATTAGCCGCTGTTTTCTCTATTTTATTCTTCGATGTTGTTCCTCAGAGAATCATCTCCGTGCAAATGGCTGATAGATCATGCTATTCACATACTTCAAAACTTCGTATCACCGGCCTTTTGAAGTAATAAAAAAGGTAGAGACTCCTCTACCTTATTTTCTTCAACAAACAAATTATTACATACCGGAGGGTGAGCACAATACGTTTATTTAGTTAATAAAAGATCTTTTTACATGCAAGTAATCTAAGTTGACTGCTTCTGATCACCATTTACTTGAACCTGACTGGATTCACTATTGCAAAAGCACAATATAGCTGGTACTTGTATATATGCATTATAGTTGCTAGTTTCATACATCTATTGGCTCCACAAAGAGCAGCCTTATCGTATCTTTGAGCGTATCTGAAGTAGTGAACGCGTCGGTACACTTGTAGATATTATCCACAGTCCTAGCAAAATCAAGTACTGTTTGTGGCACGATCATTGGTTGATCTGTCACCGCAAGATAATATTTTAACATATCCTTCCATGAATCTTCAGTAAGCTCTTTTATCTGTTGGCACGCATCATGCATCGTTGTCCCCTGCTCCTTCATGTAACAATGGACAGTAGAGACATAGTGGTCCCCTGTTTGCTCACGCTGCAAAATATGGTAGTAAGGCCATCTCCAACCCACATCCCTAATTTTACTTCCTAAATCTTCATTTGGGAAGTCACTCCCAAAAGATCCCTTCTCTAAATTTCTTTCTCCTCCAATCCACTTCCCTAATCTCACTCCCTATATTCCACTCTCCTATATTTAATCAATATCATATAACTATCATATTATTTGTAAAAAGTATACGTACAACGGATTTATTTGTAACGGCTATATTTGTAACGGGTAAAATTTTAACGGGTATATTTATAACGGGTATAGTTCTAACGGCTATATTCGTAACGGCTATATTTGTAACGGCTATTTTCCTAACGGCTATATCTGTAACGGCTATATCTGTAACGGTTATATTCCTAACGGCTATATATGTAACGGCCAAATTTCAAACAGGAATATCAGTAACGGCTATATTCTTGAACTCCATATATACCAAGTCATTAGCTCTTCCTGGCATTCCATATCTTCCTGCAGCAGTCCTCCTCCACCTTCATTTCTTCCTATAGAACTCCTCCTCCACCTCCACGAAATCACAATGAGTCACCCAAGCTCAGGCATGCACCCCATCTTTGATTCTTCGTCGTCAGATGATGACGATGAACTGTTCATTGCTACAGCCCTCATAACGCAGACACACTACCAGCTTAGGAATGTTCCACGCCATGTCGGTTCAATGCCCGGACATGCGGTACTCAATCGCAACAGAGAAGCCGGTCATTCTAGACTGTACGAAGACTACTTTTCGGATTCTCCTACATATGGCCTAACTATTTTTCGCCGCAGGTTTGTAACCGTTATCATAGATTCGTATTCATCTTTCTTGTTGTTCGTCCCGTGTAGGACTCAATCATGTTTTTCATCCAGGTTTAGGATGACTCGTTCTCTATTTCTCCGCATAGTGGATGCTGTAGTAAGCCATGATAACTATTTTGTCCAGAAAAGAGATAGTGTTGGACGTCTAGGGTTATCACCTCTTCAGAAGATTACAGCAGCATTCCGGATGCTAACCTATGGAGTTCCTGCGGACGCTACGGACGATTATATCCGGATTGGAGAAAGTACCGCAATAGAGAGCCTTAAAAGATTTGTGAAAGCTATTGTACAAGTCTTCGGAGATGAATATTTGAGGTCTCCAAACAATAATGACACTGCTAGGTTACTTGCTATTGGAGAGGAAAGAGGTTTCCCTGGAATGCTGGGGAGCATTGATTGCATGCATTGGCAGTGGAAGAATTGTCCACAATCATTCTTGAAGCCGTTGCCTCACAGGATCTTTGGATTTGGCACGCTTTTTTTGGTTTACCAGGGTCTCACAATGACATAAATGTTCTTCACCGCTCACCTCTCTTTGCACGGCTAGCTGAAGGCCAGGCTCCAGAAGTACATTATACCGTCAACGGACACAATTACACAATGGGATACTACCTTGCAGATGGCATATACCCTACATGGGCGACATTTGTGAAGACAATACCATCTCCACAAGGTAATAAGAAGAAACTCTTCGCGCAAGCCCAAGAAGCAGCTAGGAAAGACGTCGAACGAGCTTTTGGAGTTCTACAAACTCGCTTTGCCATTGTTCGAGGACCAGCAAGATTTTGGGACCAACAGGTACTTGGAGAAATCATAACGGCTTGTGTCATCATGCACAACATGATCGTCGAAGATGAGCGGGACGGAGGCCCACAAGACTACAACTACGAAGGAGTAGGAGAGAGTGTTACTGTTTCTCATGAACATACGCCTGAGATTTTTGAGTTCATTTAAGCTCATCATGCTATTAGAAGCAGGCAAACTCACTCTCAGCTTCAAGCTGATCTAGTTGAGCACCTTTGGGAACGCTACGGAGGCATGTAGGTTTCTAGTTGTGCATGTTGTTTGGGCTTCGATGTTGTATTCGGCTACGAAGTTGTTTTATGTATGTGTTTCCGTATTGTTCTTCAAATAATAATTCGTACTCGTACTCCTAAGTTCATGCAATGAATATGTTGTTATGTCCGATAATTCATACGAGGAAACATAAGTTCAGATAGCACAACATACAACAACTAGTAATCGTAAGTTCAGACATCACATACTACAGGAAGTACTAATCATAAGTTTAACTAATCCACCTCAGCGGCGTCGCCGAGCAATGATATCGTTCTGCAGGCCTATGTAGTACTCCTTCTGTGCCTCACACATAGCACTCGTGTTCATGTTCATAATCCTCTCCTTCTCCAGCATCATCTTCAATTCTAACTCCTTTTCCCTTACCTCAATTGACTTTCTCTCATTGGCAATCTTGGAGTCTTCTTGTGCAATCCTCAACTTCTCATTCTCAATCCTTTCTTCTTCAAGTGCGTAATGCCGTGCATAGCGCTCTTCTTTCTTTAGCTCCTTCTAGGAATCTTGTTCAGTTTTGAATGACCAAAGAGACTGTAACACATTCTTGTATATCATGTCGTCGCCAGAGCAAGCACCTTTACCTCGTCGAAGTCGTTCTTTCTCCGCATTCCTACCACTTGGCCTGCGTACAAGTTCTACTTCCGCAGAACCATCCCCAACTTGAGCTTCGCACTGACTTGAGTTTATGCTAGGTGTAGAAGCAGAAGAACCTGGACTGGCATGTACGGTTGTCTTCTGTTTCTTAGAGGATAGCCGATCGGTCCACTTCGGGTGGTGCCGTAAAACATTCCAACAGTGCAAGAAAGCAAAAGTTTTCTTCTCTTCTGCCGCGAACACACTGCAAGCCTGAACAATCTGCGCATAGTAGAATGAATTAATAGCTAAGCACAAATATGAGGCTACAACAAAATTATGTATGGAAGACACATACCTTATCATTTTCTATTGTCCCGCTCTGCCTTCTACGCTCAATGCGGTCGTAGCATCCACAGAACTTGTTGACGTTCTCTTGAATAGTGCACCAACGTTTTAGAAGGGAGTTTTGAAGGCGATCCGACTCGAAATGCTTGTTCTCATGATAGTACTGGTGGATCCTACTCCAATAGGTAGAGCGAGACTGCTTATTACCGTGTACTGCATCCGTACTAATGTTTAGCCAAGCCAACACAAGCAACAAATCTTCTTTCTCATTGAAATTCTTAGTTCTCTTGTTACTCGGTCTACTAGACGGAATCTCTTGTTCAGTTGGCACAAAATGTTGCTCCTCAATAGGCGTAAAATATTGGGTATCATCCCAAGTGATGCTATCATTTCCCTCACTCAGCAAGTTTATATAGCCATCCATCTGTACTCTGTTAACATAAGTACTTCATTACGTTAACAACAAGTCATACGTCCATACATAGCATATAAGAACAAAACAAATCGAACCATGCCATTCCAGTGAGCTCACACATGCTGATCAAACATTCAGACATCTCCCACTAGGCACTTTATAAAAAGAGAAGCGTGCACACATATGTTCTAGTGATCTGATCCCATGTTAAGCAAGGCAAAGGCAAGCATAAAGAAAACAAGCATATGTAGCATATAAGAACAAAACACACCGATTTATAGCAATACTAGAACACATAAGTTCATGACATAATACATAAGTGCTACAACAATACAGGTTCCACATAACAACGTTTATGGTTCGACATTACAAAGCCAAAGATAGCAGTACACATTACAAAGCCACAGATAGCAGTACACATTACAGGGACTACTTGTACAAGGACTCGAGATCAATGTCGTTCTCATAGCAGTACTCATAGTAATCAATTTTACCACTATCATCAGATTCATAATCTGCTGGTTTGCAATCAGACACGTCTACAAGTCCAAGTTCGACGTCGTCCTGCCATTCTTCTACTGATTCGCTTTTAAGCAAGTTGGTAGACTACATCGCAACTTGATCAAGTGCACCTGCTAAGACTTCAACTTGTTGTAGGAGGGATTTCATTTCAGATTCAAATGGACTTGACAAAGGAGTAGAGTTCTCTAGGGCTAATTTCTTTAAAGACTTTGCTATCCCCTCTACTTCATTAATTGTCCAGGCCCATCCTTCCTTAATTCCCTTCGGATCCTGCGCCATGCCTGCTAATCAAAGAGCTACAATTTATTTGAAGTGCACGTGCTACCATATATGCTAACTATCCAACTCAATGCCCAACCATCTCGCATTAGGCGACCAAAACAGAAGACATGTTGAGTCAAGTTAGCCAAAAGTTCCTATCCACCTCCAAACTGAATCATGTACAGATATATGAACAAACAAGGAAACTTAAAATAGGATTAACATGAATGTGAGGTCCAATTGACTATTTTGTACTTTTGTTTCAAAACAAACAATAAGGTTCATGTATTAATTATACCTAGGCCGAGCAGAGGAAAACTCAAGCCATAGAGGAATAAAATTAATAACAGACCGTTCTCGAATTAACCGATTGTTTTTCCCTAAGAACTGCTAGATCAATCGTTCAACTAGCACCACTAGATCAATCGTTCAACTAGCACCACTAAATCAATCATTCACCTAGCACCAAATGAAAAAAGTAATAAGGTAGATGAACTGGTTAATTGCAACCTCTATATTTGGAATGTTTCTGACTTACTGTGTTACTTGTTTGCTTAACCACCGAAGACCAAGAACAGAACACAACAGAAGAGCTGAACCCCCAAAGCACTGTCCTATGGAAAGCCTATGACCCATTTTTCAGAAGATGCTTTCAGGAGGCAAACATGCCTTGATGGCAGTAAGAACTAGTACACGGAAGGGATCACACAAGAAAACATGAACACGAACAAACGGCACAAGTATCCACAAGTATGCCAAAAGATGCGCCTTTTGTAGCTCCACAATCAAGTAACATATCACCTTTGCAACCAGATCAGATAAAGCATCAGTTCTGATCGGATCACACAAAAGGTATAATCATACAGGAACTATCAAGGTATGTTGGTTCTCCACAAATTGTTATCATGTACTCGGTTTAACATTTTGCCTACCATCCTAGTTACACTTTACTGAAACAAATAACACGTTAATGAGTGTATGGTAGCTTAACATGAATAGTGTCCATGTTGGTTATCTCATCTGTCAACTTGAGCATCCAAAAACAACTCAGAAATTCATTAACGTGCAATTTATACCATGCATGTTCCATTCAAAAGGAAGCATATTAGCAGACAAAGTAGTAGAGTATAGACGGCTAACTCATGGTGCACATCAAGGCCTAAAGATGTGCAGTAGTAACCAAAAGCAGCATTTCCAAAAAAGCAAATGAAGGAGGGTTACATGACTAAAATGCTGCCACATAGTACAGTACGTACTCATAATCTTATCAGAAGCACAGCAAACAGGTTCTTATTTAATCGTTCGAAATGGAATGACGTAAACTAAAGTGGTATCTATAGGCTTTCCATAGGACAATTGCAAACATTTTCATTTCCTTCTTTTGTTGGAGAGGACACTTCAACCTTGGTCAATTTTTGGATCACAATGTGCTTAAAGCATTGTAATATTTTAGACAGAAACATACTATTCACTTTTCACATGTAAATGGGTTGGTATTTTACATTGCATCTTTCAACTGTTAAAAGTGCATAACCCATAATTATATTACAAAGATATTGATTTGGATGACGGCACAGAAATGTTAAACCTCGCGGGCCGCCTAAACCCCCACCTAGATCAATCGTGTTCAAGGGCATCCAGATGTATGCAAACATAAAAGCAACGAGAGGGAGGAATGGAGGGGAGAAAAAAATTACTTTCACAATGAGCTCCGGTCGTCGCACTGAATGGACGGGGGAGGAATGGAGGGGAGGGGCCACGGGGCGGGTGGATCTGGCGTACCGAGTCCAGCATTGAGGAGGAGGTCGCCGGATTGGACGATGCGAAGCTGCCTGGGAACGCGGCGGTGCTCGGGGAGGCAGATCTGCTCGGGAGGCGGTGGTGCACCTGGTGGTAGACCAGGTCAGGGAGGTGGCGGTGCTCGGGGCGGCAGATCTGGTCGGAGAGGCGGACCTACTCGGGGATGCGCTGCGCTCGGGGTGGCGGACCTGCTCGGGGAGGCGGCGCTGCTCGAGGTGGCGGGACGCTCCGGCCGCTGAGGAAGGGAACGCTCCGAGCGCAGGCGGGAACGCGAGGGGACGACGGCCGGCGATGGCAGTTGGGGATTTGGGGGGATTTGGGAGGTGAACTTCACTGCCCACTGGTGGGGAGTCGGGAGGGGCGGAAGGGTAGTGCTACAGCGTTGAGAAGTAGTTTGGGAGGTGGGTTGGAGACGCGGTTTGGAGGAAAAAACCCTAATTTAGGGTTGGGAAGTAGTTTGGGAGGTGGGTTGGAGATGGCCTAAGAGAATGTTACGTGTGCTTTTAATGCAACAGCAAGTTTAATCTTCATAACTTAATTTATGGTTCTGGATTAACAGTGTTATATTTGGAATTACGTCCCAACTTAGTTTTTGCATCAAATTAAAATTGTACCTTGAAGTTTACATAGGCTTGCTATATAATAACAAAAGGTGTCTGTCACGATTTTAATTAACATATAACATAGATTTTACATGAGTAAATTCCCCCTATTTGTTACGGTGTCAAAGACTACCATATTTTAAAAACGAGAATTTTACATATTTGCCATCAGTTTAGTTTCTAACTTGTTTTCTGCCATTACTTTTTCACGAATTACACATATGCCACTATGCTGTTAGATGTATTTATGCACATGCCACTCTACTCTGTTTCCGTTTGGCTAGGACTGTTTGCAATGTGAAATAACAAAACTGTCCCCTGGCCCACAGGTCAGGGTCCCTCCCTCCCTCTCACTGACTCCCTGGTCCCACATGCCAGGACCTTCTTCCTCCTCTAGTGCCAAGGTAAGTTGGGGCATTTGATCAAAAATTCCAAACTCCTATCGTTGCCCCGCCAGCCTCCTCTCCCCGCCATTCTCCCCGAGAGGAGGAGCAAGGACCAAGCAGGCCAGATATGGTTTCCGTCTTAGATCTGGCATCCCTCTCCATCCCTCACTGCCTCCCTAAACTCTCTCTCCCCTCGAAGGCACAATCTCGCGGCCGGGAAAGCGCAAGGCTACATGGAGGACGCCGTCGCTCTTTCTTTTTTCCAAGGCAACGACCAAGGCGTCCTATCTCCTTCCACCGTATGTCCTGGTCGAGGCCACATGAGGCGCCTCTCAGCGTCGGGCGATGCAACAGGAGGGTTCAAGGCGAGCCATTGTATCCATTTTGTCCGTCGCCCACCTCCCTCGTCCACTGTGTAACTGGTGAGCCATGAGCTCGGGACGAGCATGGCCATGGCCGACGCGTCCTCTGCGTCTCTCCCTCTGCTATTCTTGGGCAAGCGGGCCCATCTCACCGGCGGCTTATTTGCCTGGTGCGTGACGTGACGGCTTGTTTGCCTGGTCCGTGAGAGGGAGATGGTGCGCTAGTGCAGGAGGGTGGCGAGGCCTCGAGCACCTGGAGAAGGAAGCTCAATGAGGAAGAGAGGACAAAGGAGGAAGAAGGGGACATGGATGTCTTTTTTTAGAAATATGACAGGTGGGGCCGGTCAAAGAGTGTTAATGAGCATCGATCGGACGGAAATGGAGCAGAGTGGCATATAAATAAATGCATCTAAAGAAACAATAAATAAGTATAATTCGTGAAACAGTAATGGCAGATCGCAAGTTAAAAGCTAGACTAATGGTGAATATGTAAAATTTTCTTTTAAAATGTATTCCTCTTTGTACGATTTTCTATTCCGCTTTATACCATATTTGGATGGTTTTCTCATCCTGGCAGCTAAGGCCCGCTTCTTAATAGTGCCTGAACAAATCTCAGCGTAATATTATAGTTACTAAAAAAAATTCAGCGTAACTATTTATAATTCTATGCCCATTGGTTTATCACTTTACCAAGATGTAAAATATTCACAGCAAGTCATATCCATGTGTGTAAGTATGGAGAAATACCTTGGTTGATACTATATCATTTGAGAGCCGAGCAAATATACCCATAGACTTGACAAGTTGTGGATCGCCCAAAATCCACTTGAAAGTCTCTGTTGTTGTGTCATCCATTCCAACAAATGAAGCACATGCTAGCACCAAGGCTCCACTGCTTCTCATTGAAACTTCAAGATGTTCGCACATTGTTTTCGGCAGATAATGTTCATCACGCCATTTTAGCTCCTCAGTATATGCCTGAACCAATTGCTTCAACTGTATTTAATATGAAAAATAGTAAGTTTAATATTTACATAGTTGCTAAAAATTATTGATTGCTTAAACTAGGATTAGTGAAATTAAAATCTTTAAGTTTATATGGTCTGGTGTGCTTGTTCATGCTTGGTAGATAATTTCCATTGTTAGGTAAAACTTCATTAATTATATTTGTGTCTACAGATCAGAACTTTTACTAGCAAATAAGGCCTTTCACGCAAAAATCAACACCTAAGTGTTTTGAGTGAACAAGATTAAATAATGTAGCGACCAATTAAAATACCATTTAAAATAACTATATATGAAAAGGTTAAATGGTGATTGCTCAATCATAAGATACTTATAAGGTGATGCACATTACTTTTTTAAGCGTGTATTTATATGCAGTGAACTAATTTGGTGAAATCAAATAGAATACTTGCCGCTTCTTTTAGATAAAACACACGGTAGCTCTTGTCAGGTCCTAACTCGTCCTCAAAAGAAGAAAATGTCTGCAGTAAATATAAGTAGAAATCCTTCATGTATTCTGGAAGCAGAGCTACTGCACCTTCATCCCACCTGCATTTACTATGTTATTAATGTTTATGGTAAATAAGTATAAAAACTATAAGAGAAACATTTCTAGGAACTTGAGAAATGATGATTTTTTGCTTCTACATTTTCTAATGTAGTTACTTAAATAAATTGTAATGGCATGTTACTATTTTTCCATTCTAATCTTATTGAAACATAGGCCCAGACAATGCCCCATTTCCATTCAAATGTTAGCATACATAGTATTGATAAATTGCTTCAATTTTTGGAAACACGATAATTTGAGGAATAGGAAAAATATTCATATTGTTGGTTTTATGATCATGAAGTTATTTCATATTTTCTTACAATTTTGGTTCCTTCTTACATTATGAATTTTATTATAAATGCGTGAACGACAAAATTATTATGATGTCTATTAGCCCTCTTTTATTAAATGAAACCATTTTATTATAATGTAAGGCACATGACAACATGGTGCCTAGCCAATACATCACCCCAAAAGAGTCATGTACGTATGTCACGGACATATCAGCAATATATGGCATTCCGTCTTAGTGAAAGACTTAGCTTCATTTCTTTTTATGTTTATATAAATCAATATTGTTGATGTCAGTGTATCACTACTATAGAACTCCTTGTCTCAGGCGGTTCGAAACCGCATCACATGCGGTTTTTTGAACCGCAGACAAGGGTTTGTGATAATTGAATCTCGTCACAGGCGGTTCTCAAGCAACCTCAAAGAACCGTCTGTGATACAATTTTTCAATTAAAAAGAAAAAAAATCTGCCCCCGGTAGGCCCAACCAACCGGCGGGGTGGCGAGGTCGAGGCTACCGGTTCCTAGGGGTGGTGACGCCGAAGGCCACATATCCAAGCGAGGCGATGCCGTCGGAGGCCGGATCCACGCGAGTCGACACCGTTGGAGGCAAGATCCGCACAAGGCGATGCTAGGGCTGCCAGATCTTGGTGTTGACGTTGCCAGAAGCCGAGGATCTGCGTGAGGCAACACCTTTCGAAGCCGGATCCGCGGGATGTGTGGATGACGATGGTGGGATCGGTGGCCGATGAGGAGCGAATTTGGAGGGATGACGACCCCGCTACTGATGTGCGGATCTGGAGGTCGACGAGGAGCGTGCTTTGGCAAGCTCACACTGGAGTCGCATGTTGTCATCCAGCAGCACCGCTTGCTCCTTAGTTGCCGCAACCACGGCAGCCACACTACCCCCGCCACCACGCGCTAGGATCTAGAGGCCGACGAGGAGGTTGCCCTCAAGGAGCATCTAGTGGTGGGTCTAAGGGGGCAGCCGGGAAGAGGAGGTCTCCTTTGAGGAGCTCATTGCCCACAGATGGGATGGAGGAGGAAGTCGGGGGAGAAGGCCGAAGACAATGCGATGGAGTAGAAGAGAAGGGGAGAGAGATCCGCCATCGCTTGAGAGTGGAGTGGAGAAGAATAGAAGGGTCGATGAGAGATGCACGGTGAAGTAGGGTTTCACGACAGAGATTTGGTGCGCGGTAGGTTTGGGTCGGACATCGGCTCTATCGGTTCATAGACGGATTTTAGAAAAAACCAGCCATGATACACTAGTTATCCCAGCTGTGACGTTATAGATGATTTTAAAAAAAATTGCATGTGATAACTAATGTATGACAGCCGGTTTTTTTCTTCTAAAAACCGTATGTTGATATTGGTTTTTATAAAAATCACCTGTGAATAGTCTTATTACAGATGATTGTTAGTGAATCGCCTATGATTAGGCATCTTGTATAACCCTTTCTGTAGTAGTGTATATTTAGTATATATGTAATTTAAAAAAATAAAAATAATTGGAGAGGTAAGGAAAATTGTGACCTGTTGATTGCTTCTGCAAGTTGCATACTCTCTTCAGTGCTACCATATGTGTCAAATATATCATCTATTATGGTAATGAAAGCTGTGATCTTCGTAAGTATAATTCGGGAATGGGAATATTGAGGTTTGTAGCATGCCCCATTCATCCAGAAATACGTTTCTACTATTCTATCTCTAATAAAACTCAAATCTGATCTGACATTGAGCTCCTTCCACCACCTACCATATACATAAAAATAAATCAGTTGACATTTTTATGAAGAAAACTTACAGTGTGACCCCTTTTAACTCCTTAATGAAACAAAGCTGTTGAAGGTTAAAATTCAATTTTGCAAGCTCCAATATGTCTTCCTTTTGTGTAGCCTCTTTTTCATAACTGGGTATGTACCTTCTTGTTTCTAATATTCCAACCCTTCTAAAAAGAGGTGTATCAAGGGCAGAACACACTTCCTTTGCAAATGGTGATTCCAAAAGTTCTAATTCACTCAGAAGGCGTCTTTTAGTGAAAGAGATAGCATCATCAAGTACTTTCTCACCATGGGTCCTGTGGCGTACCCGGATTTTAAGCCGGATACTCCCTCGTGATCACTGTATCGGTCCCTGGATCAGTAGCCGATACACACGAGTTAACCTGTATATCATCGTCATACATGCGTAAACAATTAAATAGACCGTTAAGGTCGGTAATCTGTTACCTGTAGCCCAACGGCTATAAATCTGCAGCGGAAAATCCAGCGGAATGTGGCCCCTCAGTATGCCATACCCAACAGGCAACTGACTGGGGTTACGCCCTAACTTTCGCGATCGTAATCTTCTCTTCAGAACTGGTGTCTTCTTCGTCTGGCCAAATCAACAAGCCAGGTGAGTACATTGAATGTACTCGCAAGCTCCCTTCAGGGGGAATATCACAGATATATGCATGCACCGGAGAAATCAATAGAGAGGCTCTAACCTATGTTTCATAATTGTGCGGAAATGTAAGTTTTCATTTGAAATAATTAAATAGATGATAAAAGCTCATTTTCGAAAACAACCTTGGCCTTGCCGAGTCATATCAATCAGTCATTATAGAATACTTGCAATTCGGCCGTCCACTACGGGATCGGCCATTCATCTGCAATAGATAGCCGTTCCTACCCTCAGGTAGAACGACGTCCGACAATACCTCATTTCTCCTCAGATAGCTGTTTCTACACTCCAGTAGAACAGCGTCCCACTCATTACCACACCTCCCGTGTAATCGCATTACACGAGGCTCTCCCATCTCACTCTGCATGCCCATTAGGCGATGCGTCCTTAAACCCATGACCCACATGTCATCATATAGTCTAACCGGTTGTGTGGCCTTACCAGATTATGTCCATGACCGAGGACGCGGCTATTCGAATAGATTTTTAACACTCTGCAGAGGTTGTACGGCTTTACCCACAAGATGTAGTTCCCCCTGGGCATGCTACGCGTCGCATGTGTCCAGGGTTTGTACAACGAGACATTTCACCCGTTTCATACTAGAGCTGGACCCGCTAGATGTTTTACCCAATCTTTACCCTTTTGCATCGATCGCAAATTTTAAAATGGGACTATTCTCATCTTTGTGTCGAATTCTCACACCCGCCTTGGCCTCACCATCTAGGATTTTTGAACACAAATAGCGTCGTGAGAATTCTCTAGGGGCCCTTCGTCCTACCTAGCACATACTTCTTACTTCCCACGGGTCCAGATTCTAGCACTCGACGGGGTAAAGGTCAAGTCCTTCCCATAAAGGACATGTGGACGTACGGGGTGAATCTGATTTAGCGGCACGGTAGGCACGGTCCTTAAGTGATCCGAGAAAGACTCCACACCTTGTCCGTCGCACGGACCGCGAGTGCCCCACTAGGTCTTAGCTCGCTTTTATTCCTTCCTGCTCACGCCCTTCATTTCTAACCCGGATCCAAAACATCTCCGTTTTGTTTTTGCTCTACAAAACTACCCTTCGAACATCCAACCCGTGGATTATACCGTGACCTCTTCTCCATCGGTCACAGCGATCCATCCCAAGTTTATCTCATACGAGATCTCCGGGATTAGTTTACTTTTGCGAAAAAACCTAGATTTTCTACTGCGGGGCTAAGCAATATAGATGTATATACTACACCTAGGGTTCCGTTATTTTCTTCGGAACATATGTATTCCTTAGGGCGACAAGGAGCGGGATCGGTCTAGGGTTTCTACCACATCGGATGTAACTATTGCTACATAAAATACTGATTTCTACCACATAGCATGCATGTTTTGCAAATAAAATAATTATTTCACAATCATGGGATTCAACATGATCAAAGAAGGAGAGCTTGCCTGGCGAGTTGTCCGGGGCTCGGTCTTGAATTCGATCCGGCAGTTGTCCGAGTTCCTTCGCGCGATAATTCCTAATGTTGTATCTACACGTCGAAAAGAACGGCGAATAAATCAACGGTGCAAGGAAGAACCAAATAACATTGCATCAGAAACTTCAACACATGAAATCATAAAGCGCTTGGCTAGCTATTCGGTTCTAAAGAGCTACAGGGAATAAAGGATGCAGAGATGGCTCGCTGCTGCGGCAGGAGTTAGGCGGCAGCGACAAGGTTTGCTGCGGTAGGAACCATGCGGCGACGGTAGAGGCTTGCCGTGGCAGAGGGAAAGTGACAACGGCAGTTGCCGCGGCGGGAGAGAGGTTGTTGCGGCGCTGTCGCGGTGACGGAGAGGTTGCCGCGTCGCTGCCGCGGCGGGGAAAAGAGTTGCCGCGGGTTGCCATGACAGAGCGAGGCGGTAGCGGCAGTTGCCGCATTACTGCCGTGGTGGGGAAGGAGGTTGCCATGGCAGGGCAAAGGAGCTGCGATAGGAGCTTGCCGCGAGAGAAGAAGTAGCTGCCGAGGCGGCAGGGCTTTAGAATAAAAGAATCGGGTGCTTTAGGTTGTCCTGTCATCACATCTACCTTGAGCACTTCGAGGGTTCTAGTACTACGGGATGACCTATACTGCGATTGTAAGCACATGGGTGACTATGGACGGCATCTACTGCTATATGCAGCCAGTTAGGTATCAAATAACTACGGTCTACTCGCCGAGGGCTTCTAACTCAAGGTCCAGTACCACGGAAAGGAATATTATCCTAGCCTGGTCGCGGATCTAGTCTTCTTTACTAACTAAGCATTTCCATCAACTTTTCATGCAACTATTCAAACTAAACTAACTAACTAATTACTAGCTAGCTAACTAACTAATTTACTAATTAACTAGCTAGCTCACTAGCTAACTAACTAACTAGCTAGCTAATTAACCAACTAACTAACTAATTAACTAATCAACTAGCTAACTAACCGAACAGCTAAGCTCAAAATCTACGCCAGTTTTTATTGTTGCAGCTAACCAACTAACTAACTAATTAGCACACTAACTGACCTAGCTAATTAACCAACTAACTAACTAAACAACTAATTACCTAATTAGCGCAATAACTGACTAGCTACACAGCTAATGCTCATATGGTTTGCGGGTTGCTGCGTAGCAAGAATTATATTAGTGCATTAAGGAGCTATCCGGTGATTAGAGCTGGGCGAGCTGGAGAAAGAAGAAAATGCCCAAACATGCAACAGTGGACCAGTGAGTTAAATGGGCTTGGAGAGAGTAGCATGCGGACCACGGCTGCTATTGAGCTGAATAAAAATCAGAAGTAGAAGAAGGAAGGGGGGGTCGGCGGCGCACTGGAACTGGGGTCCGGCCGGCGGCTTACTCCCGAGCGGACTTGAGAGCCGGCGGTGCTTGACTCAAGGAAGCATAGAAAGCGGCGACTGGAATGGCAGCAGGGGTGTGGAGGAGGCGATGGGCGGCAGCAGCCTGGCCTGGTGGCGAGCTCTAGTAGGTCCGAGGCAAGTGGCCGCTGTGGGCGACCAAGGGCGGGTCTGGCGGCGGTGGGAGTGGATCCCGGGCGGCGGCGGCGAGGGGAATCTGGGCCGGCGGTGTGGGAGTTAGGGGAAATTTGGAGGGGAGCTCGGCTGGGGGTCTGAGGTGCTCTGGTGTGGAGGAAAGATGGAGCTTAGCTGCCACTCGACCTGAGGAAGGAGGAGGCCGTTCGAGGTGCTAGAAGAATGGGGAATCAGTGGGAGCTAGGAAGCTGGGTGTAGCTCGGGTCCTAGCTGGGCAATGGGAGGAGCTCAAGGAGGAAGAAGGTGGGTGGTGAGCAGCTTAGTCAGCAGGGCAACTCGGTTGGGGATTTGGAGCAAGAAGATGGAGTGGAGGTTGGAGCTGGGCAGTGATGGATTGCTCGCTGGGGCTTGTTCAATGGGATAAGTAGAGGGACGGCTGCTCGGGTGAGAAGTTCGAGAGGGCGCCGTGGCGCGCAGGGGAGCTATGGATGGGCTGCAGCGGCGGTTGACGCGGGTGGACTGCTGATGCACATGGCGGCGGGCTATGCCTTGGATGGGATGGCTCGGGGAGGAGCTTTGAGCTGTTGCCAGCTGGGGAAGGAGTCCAGGGTGGCCGAGGCGCGCGCCGGCGAGGCAGGCGGCAAGCCCGTCGATAGCTGGCTCGGAGACGACGGGCGGCGCGGCTTTCCTCAGTTGCTGCGCATAGCGGCATGCCAGGGTGTGAGTTGGCTTGCTGGTGCCAGCCCAGAGCGCGGCCACGCGCACGCCCGAGCGGCGTTGACGCGTCCGGGCCTGCGAGGTTGCATGCGAGCGTGGTAAAAGCGCTAGCAGGTGCTTCAACACGTGTTCTAGAGTTCCCAGGTTTTTGGCTCCTTGTGCCAGTGCAAGGATTCGATGGCTTTTGGTGTCATGCTGAGTCAAGAGGTAGAGTTAGGGAGTAAAGACAAACTAGTGTAGCCAGGGGTGATCAAGGCTCATGCATGATGGGGAATCGAGAGAGGAATCCTGCAGCTGATGGTGACCCAACCTCATTGATTTTTGTTCATCAATTTATGTGAAGAGTGCAGGCGTGTAAAGGTGTTTGATATTGACCGCGGTGGATTTTTGAGGAAGGAGGCATATACGTGTTATGCCGAGGGTAAGGAGAGGTCCGGACAGGTTGATCGTTTCCCCGGGGTTTGGACCCTACTGGCGGATTTCGACGATCTACCGAGAACGAGGATTCTAGGGTTAGTGTATCTGCGTGTACGACATACACGATATACAAGACATGCTCATATAGGTTTCGGATTGGTCCAGCTTAATCTCGCGTGACATCAAGCACTCGCCACACATTGATGGCAAACCAGGATTTATAAGGGCTCGCGGGTAGGTGGACTAGTGTTTGCCGAGACGGGTTGACTTTAGGGTTAGCGATAGCAAAAGTTACCAATCGCGGTAGAGCTGCTGCCGGGTAAAGATTTAGGTCTCCGCGGTCAGGAAGATATTGGTGGGGCACTAGAGTTTAAATAGGAGCATATCACCTTGGTCCGAGTCTTTTGATCATGAGTCGTAGCTAGGGGTTTTACCATTCATCGAGTAAGATGATAACAGGGTTTTGGGTGTAGGGGGTCTATGAGTCTATGCCGGTACTTATCCAATTAGGATGCGTGCGCTTTCTAGTTTAACGCAAAAGTTTTTATAAGCCCTAATTTTCGGGTTTTAGAAAAATCGGGATGTGACAAACCTACCCCCCTTAAAAGGAATCTCGTCCTCGAGATTCAGATGGATTAGAAGGAGAACAGGGGCAGGGTTGCATGGTCTTCTGTTGCAAAGCATCTTCATAACTCCAGTGCAGGTTCTTCATTCAAACACTCGGAACTACCCCTCTTAAAATTTAGGAGGTTTATATACGTTAACTTGAAGTATTGTTCTCGTTCTTGTTCCTCGGTGGTCATTATTTCCTTTAGGGCTAGTGCTGTCCTGACGTCTTGATGAGGCATTGTCCATTTGCTCTTCATCCTGGATGCATATCTTCTCAGGCGCTGAGGCGAGTGCAGGTGATTGGCATTGGTCGGCCATTGTCTGAGTAGGGGTCCGGTGTCATGAGCATCTCGTGCCCGTCTTCGGTGCTAGCTTTTTGCAACGGGATCCGGCGTGCTACGGGTGAAATGATCATCTCTTGAGTGGAGGATTGGCATCACGGTTGGGGCAGTTGCTTAGCATCGGCAGGGAGAAGAGGGGAATAGCCGTTAGATGAGAGGGAAACCCCACATTTCTAATCAGTACACACAACAATAACAAAGAGCATTCAGTAACTGCAATAGGGTCGCATGACCCATTGGAAACTCCAGTAGAACAACACAAGAACTAGCATGGCACATCATATCCATTTTTTCGTAGAAGATAAAATCGAAGTCACTACCTCAGAAAACACTTCAGCTACAAGACAATCATTGACGGGCACGAGGAGACCCGTCGCTGATTAAATGAAACGCTGACGGGCGAGATCGTACCCGTCAGTGAAAGTGAGACACCAGACGAGGCACCAAACTTCTACTGACGGGCACAACAACCGCCCGTCAGTAAAAGATGAACGAGCACCCCAACCTGGCATCTCCACTGACGGTCAATTTTCACTGACGGGTGGGCCTCCAGTGCCCGTCAGTAAATCTCGGATCTCCACTGACAGGTCTGTTGTTGCCCGTCACTGGAATAATGCTCTTGGATGGCAGAGTTATCGCTGACGGGCTCAGGAGTGCACGCGCCCGTCAGTGATAACTCTGCGCATATAACAGTGGAGGCGCCCGCAGCTGGCCAGTGAGCTCGTGCGCCTCACACGGCTAGCTGCGGGCGCCTCCTAATTAACACGGCGCGGCAGCCATGCTCCTCCTCCTCCTCATCGTCCCCCTCCTCCCTCCCTCCTCCGTCCCTCCTCCAATATAGATTTAAACCCTAGATCTAGATCTCTCTCAATCCTCTCCCTCCTCCTCTCCACCCTCTCTTTCCTCCTCCCCTCCTCCCTCCCTCCTTCTCCTAGATATACAATCTAGATCTAGATCTCTTTTAACCCTCTCTCCTTCCCTTCTCTCTTTCCTCCTCCCCTCCTCTCTCTCCTTACCCTATTTCGAAGGCTCTCGAATCCGCTCCTTGACGGTGCTAGCGAGCTCTCTTTGGTACGATGTAATACATGAAGGAAGAGAATTAATTTTATGATTATTTTGTTAATTTGGATTATAATCAATTAGTTTGTTGTTGTACGGATCGATGGATCGAAATTGGATGTACGACAAAAGGGCAACATGGAGTTTCGTCGATACTTTGAATGAGTTTCTAGATGTGGCCAAGGAAGATAGGGAGAAAAGGGGTGCGAACAAGATGTGTTGTCCGTGTTGTGGATGCAAGAACACGATAATGTTCAGGAAGAGAGGCATGTTACAGCTACACTTGTTGACTCGAGGTTTCATGGAAGGTTATACATGTTGGACAAGTCACGGTGAGGAGACGGAAATTTTAGCTAGTCCTGAATGTTTAGAAGAAGAGAACGTATATGAAGACGCAGAAGAAGATGAAGACCATATTTCTGAATGTAGGGATGACTTGACGGGAGAGGCGGGGAATAATTTGGCTGAAATATTGAGGGACAGTCACATGGCGGACCAGGTGGTCGAAGACCCCGAGGATGAAAGAGAGGTCGCAAAGTTTGCGAAACTGATGGAAGACTCGACAAAACCACTGTATCGCAGCTGCGATCCTGAGCACACGCGTCTATCAGTCACGCTAGAACTTCTGAGGATCAAGGCAGCCCACAACTGTCCGGACGCAAGCTTCGATGAGACATTGGCTTACCTTGCGACGGTTTTTTCAAAAGAGAACGTGTTTCCTACGAGCACCGAGGAAGCCAAGAAGGTGGTCTACCCCCTTGGATTGAATGTAGAGAGACTCCATGCTTGTCGGAATGATTGCATTATTTATCGCAAGGAGTATAAAGAGTTGCACAAATGTCTGGTGTGCAATACATCTCGATATAAGTGGGGCAGAAACCAAGACGATGACGAGGAAGAAGTGACAAGTGGTGCCCCTACAAAGGTTGTATGGTACCTTCCAGTCCTCCCCCGTTTGAAGCGTCTATTCGGTAACAAGGAGGCAAAGCTGCTGTGTTGGCACGAAGAGGGGCGAAGAAAGGACGGGGTGTTGAGACACCCAGCTGATCTACAACCTCCCTCCATGGTTGTGCATGAAGCGGAAGTACATGCACCTATCTATTCTCATTCAAGGGCCAAAATAGCCTGGAATGGATCTTAACATGTATCAACAACTACTGAAGGACGAACTAGCTACGCTATGGGAAAAAGGGGCTCAGGTCTGGGACGCGGACAAAGAACAGTTCTTCACTCTGAAAGGCCTGTTGTTCACAACGGTTGAAGATTATCCCGCGAACAGGAACAACGCGTGTCAGTGCACCAAAGGATACGAAGCATGTGTTAAGTGCATGGAAGAAACCACAAGTGTTTTCTTAGAGGGCTCTAGAAAAATCGTGTTCATGGGCCACCGAAGGTGGCTGACCATGAATGACCCATGGAGAGAGGACATGGAAAGGTTCGACGGAACAAAAGAAATCCGTCCAAAGCCTTGCGAGAAGACCGGACAAGAAATCTATGATCTCTTGAATGAAATGGACAAAGTTGAGCCAGGAAAAGGAAAGAAACAACTGCCGGTAAAGGGCGTCTGGAAATGGAAATCTGTTTTTAGAAATTGCCTTACTGGCCTCATCTAGACACACGTCACAACATTGATGTAATGCATGTCAAAAAAATGTCTGCGATAACTTGCTTGGTCTCTTGCTCAACATTCCGGACAAGACAAAAGATGGACCGAAGGCACGAGCAGACATGCAACACATGAATATAAGACCTGAGCTGTGGGCAACCAGAGAAACGACCAAGACGGGGAAGAATGGTGTCGGTGTTACGGGGCCCAGGGTCCCCTAAACCGCTGGCAAAGGCCCAATGTGACGCCACGTCACCAAGGACGTGGGAGTTAAGTAGAGATGCTCGGGGGCTCACCCCGAGCACTGTTCCCACTCGGCCAATCGAGGGGTGCCCCGAGTCATTCCTTAAGGGTGCTTCTCGAGCACCCAGGGCGACTTGGCCCCCGCTCGGAACGAGTCAAGAAGAGGTGCTTGGGGGCTCACCTCGAGCACCTGAGGCGACTTGGCCCCCGCTTGGGGCACCAAGTGCCCCGCCTAACGGAGCGGCCTGGGGGGTGTGCTCGGGGGCTCCCAATCCCGGGAGCCCCAAGCGCACCTTGTGGGCCCTTCCTCAATCCACATGGCCCGACCGGCGCAGTTAATGCCCGGCAGGTGCAGTTAATGCCCGTCTGACGGACTTGTCTACTCCAAGTCCGCCGCAGTGGACATGATGGCGAATCCTGACAGGTTCCCATCCTCCCAAGGGATAAGCTACATCGGCTATTGGTCTTGGCCGAGGATGGGGGTGTCAGAACGCCTTTTTGACTTTGAGGGCGCGCTGCCGCACGCCCATACGCATGCCTTCTGCACTTGGTCCATGGGGCCCGGGTAGTTGCGACATGGCCCGTGTCAGGAGACATCCCAGGGAGTCTTCACCTCCTGACACGATCTCATCATGATGATCTGGTTTCCAACCAAGGCGTGACCGGCACTGTTCCGCTACAGCGAATCTCAAACCACCGGCGTGGCATGCCCACGCCCCCTGCGTCAGCAACAAGTATTATTGTATTGTTTTACCTTTCGGCCATGGTGGTGACCCCCGGAGATATAAGGGGAGAGCCAAGGCTATGCAAAAAAAGGAGAAAAGAGGCATCCATTAGACAACACAACCCTAGACATCCGAACCTAAAAAGAAGAAGAACAGGAGCACCTGTGCTGCTAGTTCATTGTAATCCTTCCACATATTCATATATACACAAAAGGTAGGACGTAGGGTTTTACACCTAGAAGGTGGCCCGAACCTGGGTAAATCACAGTCTCCATTCTAACATCACCTGCCGCTCAAGACCAACGTAGCTCCTATTCCGTTCGCTTCCCCGGCCGAATCCCAAAGGGGGTCCCTCCGGACCACCAATACCGGCGTTTGTATGTCGACAAATGGTATCAGAGTCAAGACCAGCTGTCCTGCTGCTTGCTACACTCTGAATAGAGATGAGCTCCATAGCCTCTGCGAATGCCTCTATGGTGTCAAAGTTTCTTCGGGTTACTCTGCAAACATCCAAAAACTTGTTGACATGAAGACTCACCGACTGATTGGCATGAAGTTTCATGACTGCCACGTGATGATCACACAAAACTACTATTGAGAACCATGTCGAAGACAACGAAATCTAGCTTTTCGATCAATTCAGAACTAACCTCAATGTGTAATAATATCGTTTTGATGAATTTAATGGTTAATTACGTTTGGGACTTGGTGAAATAGGCATGTGTTGCATGTATGCTCTAAGTCTACTTCGCAAACCCTAAAATCAGCCCCTAAGTCTACTCGGCAAACCTTAAAATCAGCCTCTAAGTTCACTCCGCAAAACTCCGCAAACCCAGAAATCGAGCAACCTATTATCAAACCCTAAAATAGCTTCACTGACGGGCTATAATAGTGTACCCGTCAGTGCAAAGGTACTTTCACTGATGGGCAACTATAATGTGCAACTAAACACATATGGAAAAGTGTTTGGTTGGATGTCCACAAATCAGTGGTTAAAGCTATGCTGTCTACACCTTTAAGGCTCTTCGTAAGTATTTCTCTCTCAGAATCAAAAACCTTGAGATATTCACTTCTTATGGTTTTTCTACTAATAAACTGATAAGAAGGATTTAAGTATTTCATCAAGATGTTGAACCGTGTGTGCTCTACCATTCTAAATGGATACTCATGAATTATGATCATCTTAGCAAGTTTGTTCATGACTATACTCACTAGGAGAATGCACAACAGGAATCCCAGAATCACCTGCACTTGATGGAGCAAAATTCAGAAGAGCTTGATTATCCTTCTTTGCCATCACATTCTTGTATGTCGTGCATGCCCTCTTGTGCCTCCCAAGATGAGAAGTACAACCTCCTTGTGTGTATGAGTACAATTTCTTACAGAACAAACACCGGGCCTTCAGTATCATGACACCTTTCTCCTTCGTGGATGGCAATGGGACCTTCTCAAAATAGTTTCAAACATCTGAAGTCTGCTTACTGCTCGACTGAACCTGAACGGCAACCTTTGGCCCAACCTTCACCCCTCTTTGTCATTTTTTTCCTCTTGCCGGTACTGAACAATTAGCATCTCTGGAATTCCCATCATCAGAAACATCAATATATTTTCCCTCTACCTTTGGAGCATAAGCATCTCCCATGCCCTCTTCAGACATGGTGTCATTCCTATCATATGAATTTTCTTCTTCATCTTGCTCATACATCGGCTGGAAATAAAAAATAAAAGCAAACATCGTGATCATATTACAACAATTAACTTATATCGTAATCATATTACAACAATTGAAAATAAAAAATAAAAGATAGAAGCAAACATCGTAATCATATTACAACAATTGGAAATAAAAAATAAAAGCAAACACTGTAATCATATTACATCGGCTAGAAATAAAAAATAAAAGATAACATCGTAATCACCTACAAAGAAGCAATAAAAAAAGCTCTACCATTCGTGGGGGAGGAGAAGCTGTTGTGTCAAAAGGTGAACCGCTAGGTAGACGCGTTGCACCGGCCTTCGTGGCGTGCACAACATGGCTGCCAGCCGTGCCCCTCTTTCCTCCATGCTTGAGTGCCCGCGACGCCTCACTAGGTCGTTGCCGCTCCGGGTCCATGTGCCTACTTTTTCAGCTAGACCAACAGCAAGACGCTGCCAAAATGATGGATACCGTTAAGCATATGAGAGATTCAAATATCAAAATAATATGAGATAATAATATTGATGGATAGCACTGGTGGGGATCATGTATAAAAATCCAATGCAGAGAGGTGTGGAAATATGAGATAATAATTATACTAATTGGAGGAGCGGCGGCAGCTTGGGGAGAAGCGGAGATACTACTACTCTAGCCTGTGGAAATTCTTTCTAAAAGGAGTGTTCTACCTTATGTACATTGTCCCAAAGAATGTGTTAAGGACACGTTTGTTTAACTCAATAATACAATACATGATGTTTGGTTAGTGCATGTGGATTAAATAAAGTAATCGTGTGCAACATGCTTATTTACCAAGGAACCATATTGCAAGTGATACAAACTGAACGTGGCTAGCTTATGACTAATTAATTAACCATGCATGAGATGGCCCATAGTGAGAGGTTGGCCGAAGAACTCAGAATAATGAGCTGTGTGAGGGTGCATGAAGGCAGTCGGTTCTTCAATTTATTTTCAGCGGTTCCTCTCTGTATATAAACCAATTTGTTTGTTGATGACTTCAAATCTTTAACGACAAAGGTAATGCTAATGCATGGGCATGCGGCTATTAAGGTAATGCTAATGCTAATGCATGGACAAAGGAACCGCGGAATGCTAATGCATGGAAAAGGTGATGCTAATGCATGGAAAAGGAATCGAGGAGGCATCGGTAGTACTTGTAATTAAGGTAAGGTGCGGGGGACCGGCAGCCGTGGCCCGCGGGGAAGCGCCTGCTCGCGGGAGAGCGGCAGCCGCGGGAGAGCGGTTGCGCGCGGGAGAACGACAGCGCGCGGGGGATCAGACGATCGGCAGGCGGCGGCTCGTTGGGCAGTGGCAGCGCACGGAGCCCTAATGGCGTCAGCGGGGCCGCGGGGGAGAGAGAACGCAAGGCAATTGCGGCTCGGGATGGGAGTTCCTTGGGTGGGCAATTGGGCATGCGAGGCTGGCTCGAGGCTTATCCCAGGAGGCTGGCTCATGAGCCGGACCGAGCCGGCTCGAGCCTGGCCCGAGCCCGAGCCGAGCCACCTCGCTGGCTCGTTGGTGAGGCCGAGCCGAGCCTGGCTCGGCTCGTATTTTTGCGAGCTTGGCCCAAATACATTGGATGTTGCACCATTGCATATTTGAATGCTGCACTATGTTAATTTCATTATTGCACCGAATGCAATCTAGATGTTGCAATCCTCGTTTACGTGTGTCGCGGTGCTCGTTTTCATGTGTTGTAGTTCATTTTTGTTTTGTTTCACCAAAACATTCTGAATGTGCACTAGCTTACAATGGATTTTGCACTATGTTAATTTCAATGTTGCACCATTAGATATATGGGATGTTGCGGTGCTACGATGTGGTCATTTGTGTGTTTCACTCAGTTTTCTCTGATGTTGCATTCACTCTATCTTGTTCTACATGTTGTTATCTTGCGTTTCTTTTTCTCCCTACTGATTCCTAGAGAGCAGTGAGTATTCGAGGGGGACGGGGAAGAAGATGGAGTGGCGGAGGGACAGGGAGAGATGGAGGAAGACGAGGAGAGGGAGTGTACTAATCCCTGAAGTGTGGACATGTGATTACATATTGAACATTGTGCTAGTGGTTTAGTGTTTGATAATTTTCCTGTCTTCTTTACTTGTTCGTGATGTACTATTGTTTTTCTTAGGAAGGGGGAAATATCCTTGGTTTAGGCTCAGCTACTTACTGAGATGATGGCGCATGGTCTAGCAACTAATCCCTCAAGGGCCACTCTGTGCTCCACCGGAGCTAGTAAAAAGGTTTATGAATTCCAAGGCAAAAGCGGGTTAAAACCGTGATACTTTTAACACTTGGATGGCCGATATGTTTCATAGCCAAACTCTATTTTTCTTTTTTATCGTACTATATTTAGATAGTGTTTACTTAAAGTATTGTTTGGATGTCACAATATCTCAAAATCTAGAAGTTTTTGTTCAACTCGATGTAGTTATATTTTAGCGACCTAAAACATGCAAAATATCTTAACGTCTGAAGTATCCCAATAATCTTATCGAGATCATCTATATAATTTTGTCTTTAAACTCTGTAATTTGAAAAATGACACTTATCTTTTCTTGGTTCACATCATGATAGTTCTGAAACAGAACAACACATTGTTTTCATTTCTAGTTACTTGTTCTGATACATGCTTTTCATTTTTCAGGTTTCTTAATATATCGGAAATGGACTCTTCGCCAACCCGGGAACTAGCCCGCGTAGATCATGATAGGGCGGCGCCCCTAGACATGGCGGCCCCTATTGACGCCCCGCTCCTAACCGATCAAACAGCCCCCGAGCCGGCTAGTGAACCTGCCGTCGAGCCAGAGAATGTACCTTCGGCACTTGCACCTCCCACGGCGATCTAGCGAGTCGGGATCGGAGGAACAGGAGGCGCCAGAGCCGTCGTCAGTAGCAGAGAAGCCGAAGAGACGGTACAACCCTAGAGGTGGCAAGCAGCTGACGAACGAGACATTCGTCGTCACTCGAGTCGGCGTAACAGGTGTTCCTGCAAGTCCCGAGAAGGCTGCAAGGTCGTTCAGCAACACCTGCGGGTGCATTGTCCGTGAGCATGTCAGGATCACATGCCGGGACTTCAAAAAAATGACTGACGCCCAGAAAAAGGTCCTGTTCGACAAGCTGTGGGATAAGTACGCTATCCCAGAGGTTGACAAGGAAAGAGTGCAGCGGAAAGCCGACAGCATCATGTGTGCTGCGCTAAGGACATGGCGATATGAAGCAACGAAGCTGCTAGACGCCGATTTTAAAACTGCAGTTAAAACTAAATGGCCAAAGATAGAACTCGAACACTGAGAGGAGTTCGTTGCTGACTAGAAGAGTGACGCATTCAAGGTGAAGAGCCGCCGGGGGAAGGAGCTGCGCGCGAAGAACAAATTCCCCCACCACCTTGGCAACCGAGGTGTTCCAGGGAAGAGACCGATCTGGGCCAAAGAGGACGCCGCGCTGATAGCGGCTGGCAAACCGGTTCCTTTCGCCGATATCAAGCAGGAACGCGCCCAGATTTGGATGAGGGCGCACACAGTTTCTGACCCAGCTACTGGGTCACAAATTATCACGGACCCCGAGCTTCAGGCGGTTTTTGAACGTTTGGTATAATCTAAACCCAGTGTCTTCTTGAAATATACTATTGTACTTCCAATACGCTAACGGCCCGTACCTTGTGCCATTTCCCTTGCAGAGGCAGCTGTCCCAGCAGCCTGAGAGCTCCCAGGACTCCATCCAGAGTGAGAGGTGGGAAGACCATCTCTCGAAGGCTCTAGGAACGAGTGAGAAGACAGGGCGTGTCTGAGGGATCAGGAGTGGGGCTATATGGGACGAAGTCTTTCCTCAAGACCGCGAGGCTGCCCGCCAGAGGAGGAGAGGAAGGCAAACATCTCTTATGCAAGAGATGATAAGGGCAGCCCAGGAGGCTGGCAAGCAGGCGGCGCAACAATTTTTAGAGTCTAGAGGCTACGACGCCCGCGATGCATCTCGTCCGCCTGTGCATCCTCATGGACATCAGGGCTCCTATCCTGCTGGATAGAGTAGCCGCGCCTCAGCCTCCGACGTCGCCCCTGAGTCGCCAAGTCCCATCGAAGACATCGCTGTAATCTTCATTGCCACCTTGTATCACTTGTTTGAGGGCTCTAATTCACAGCATTGTGCGGATAACAATGGGTACGACATATTGTTTATTATGCAGGGCCCCACAAAATGCCACCTCATTATCCTTTTGCCCGGCGTGAAGAAGAAGGTTGCACACGGCCTAGTCTTCCCAACAGTAGAGGGCGCGACATGCCATAACGCTGCTATACCTTCCCACATGGCGAGGGTGCAGGTGGACCGCGTCGTCGCCGAGTTTAGTAACATCGCAGTCCCTGTCGCCCCTGAAGAGGATGTCACGAAGCTAGGAGACTGCAAGGAGTACTACATCCTGTGGCTGAAGAGTCAAATAATTATCCCCGGGGTGTCCTCTCCTAATACGTCAACCATCCCCTCTCCATCTACCGGAGCCGGCCCGTCTTTGCTCGGCCTATGCCGTACGCTCGTTTCGTTCGATGATCGGGACGACTATCTTGCCGAGCAGCAACAAATGATGATCCTTCCGTCCCAGGAGGAGGAGCAACCCAAGAAGGACTCGCCGCCCTGTGAAAGGCGCTCCAAGCATCACCATGACCCAAAGGCAGCAGGAAAGAAGGTCTTATCTCCAAGCACGCTCAATGCCGCAGTGGGCGAAGCATTGACGGGAGGCAAGAGGGCCTCCTTTCCAAAGCCGAAGAGGAAAAGAAAAAGAGCATACAAACGGGGCGGCACCGCTACGAAGGAGGCAAGCAAGGAAAGCAAGAGAAAAACCGTATCCTTCCAGACATCTGCCGAAACTGTCAAGAAGCCTTGACGAGTAGTGTACGAGGCAGGTGAGCCCTTGCTCCCAGATGATGAGGTGCAGAGGCTGCCTGCACAGATGAAACTTCTCCATGACACGATCATGATGAGGTCACGGAATCGGGATGATTATGAGCTATACTTTAAGGTCGAGGTGCCAGAAGATTATGATTTCTTCCTGGATAGACAGCATGACACATTCGACATCAATTTTTAAGATATCTTTAATTTGTTCAACATCTTCCGGCTCGACACCATGCTCGTCAGGCTATGGGCGCTTCACCAAGCCCAAGAGTGTAGGCGTTTGCCTAACTGCGCTTTTGGAATAATAGATCTGGTCATCATAAACGACTACTATGTACGAGAAGTGAAGCCGGTCCTAATAAATTTCGTCACTGAGTCATTGATACACCATAAGGACAAGGACTACGTACTCATGCCCTACAACCCCCTGTAAGTTACTTACTAGCGTGCCTAGTTTGCTTTTCTCAAGGACGTATCCCCGTCTGTTTATATTCATTCGTTACCTTTTACGCAGCGACCACTGGATCCTCATTGTCATCCACAAGCCTTCAAGAATGATATACTATTTTGATTCCCAAAGAAGTGCCAAGCGAGACTACTCAGGAATTAAGGAAGTTTTGGAAGCTGCTTTTTGGGAATACAACTTGCGAGGGGGAGGAGCAGAATGCAAGAGCAAAAAGCTGATCCACAAATTCAACTTCCCTTGCACGCAACAGCCGGAAGGCAGCGTGACATGTGGGTACTACGTCTGCGCTCACATAGACGCGTTCGTCATATCCCACAACCCGCAATGGAGCCAGGATCAATTCAATAATTTCATACACGACCTGACCGACGATAAGTACGACTGGAGGAAGGACTTTGCCCGCATCCAGAAGACCTTCGCGTACATTATCAACAACGAAGTCATTCGGCCAAGCGGTGATTTCTACGCGGGAGTCCAATTATCCGCTTACTGTCGTCCTGCAAGTACTAGCCAAGCATCATAGACTTATAGTAGGGCTAGTGGGAATAAACAATGTTAAATTCATTTGTTTGTCGTTTTAATTCGTTGTAAACCAGCTTTTACATACTTAGGGCCTGTTTGGTTGGGCTGTGGCCGTTGACAAAACTGCTGTTGGCTGGCTGTCTGGAAAAGCTGCTGTGGCTGTGGGAAAGTGAACATGTGGCTTTTAGATTATCCAAACAATCTACAACATTTTGGAACATGAGTACAGAAGCATCAGCACATTACAAAAAGCTAGTAGAAGGCAGCTTTTCCAAGCAGCTGAATTTGCACTGCAAAGCCTACAGCTACCGTTAGCAAAATCTGCTGAAAAGCTGGCCGTTTGGTTGGGCGGCAGCTTTTTCCAGTGGAAAGTTGCTGAAAAGCCTAACCAAACACCCCCTTAATATTTGTGATATTAAATGCTGTATGCTTAATATTTGTGCTTAATATATGTGCTTAAATGCTATATGCTTAATATTTGTGACATTAAATATTATCTATTCAGAAATGCTTAAAAAAAGTATGATAATACTTCCATTGACGGGCATAGGCGTTGTACTCGTCAGAGGAAATCATTACCGTTGACGGGCTCATGGTCCGAGCCCGTCAGTGAACATCCTCTCACACTACAAGAAACCTGTTAATCCGTGATGGTTTTCTCGTGACGTTTCCATAAATCGTCACAGATATTCCTTAGGCGCAACAGGTTTATTGTGACAGTGGTGTATTTATGATGGACAGACATGACCGTCATAGTTGTGAGATACTAATCCGTCACAGATAGGGCGGGAAGATAGAAAATATTGGGCAGGAGAGGTGGGCTTGGACGGGACAACACGCGCGCGGGAGATAAAAATCGACACGACTACCCAAAACATTACAGAGGACTCAATTCCCCTCCCCTCGCCGCACCCAATTCCCCTGGCTCTCTCTCTCTCTCTCCCTTGCCCTCACCCGCTCGGCTCCACCCGAGCACGCCGCCGTCGCCCGCTCGCACCGCCTCCACCCCGGTCCGATGCTGGCGACGGCACCTCCGCATTCCCCTTCTCCGACCACATCGACTCCACCTCGCCAACCCCCCGCTCTCTCTCTCTTCCTCAAGCACGCGCCGCCACCACCCAACAGCGCCGACTCCCCTTGATCCAGTGCCAACGATGGCGCCACTACGTTCTCCCCCTCCTCAAGCACCAATTCCCCCTGGTCTCCGCCTCTCCGCCTCGAATCGCGCCGCTGCCTCAAATCCCACTGGACTCCATGTCGTCGCCGCCTTCCCTTGCTGCCACCCTCGTCGGAGGGCGGTGGATTTGACCGCCACCGTAACCGCGGCGCTGGTCCGCCTCCAGGTAAGCTCTCCTTGTTCCCCCTTCTCTCCCATTCCCCTGTAGCTCAGTGTGATGGCATTCCGGTGCTTGTTTGTGGTTGCTCGTGCTTGATCCGGTGTATGGATGTTCACCTCCCCCTTCCTCGGTAAGTTTCCTTCACCTCCCTCTTATCTTTCACTGACCCAACTAGGTTCCTCTGCAAATTGGCATCGGCTGCGATGATTCTGCGATGGTCAATTGGTTTATCTGCTAACTATGCAATAATGTGCTATGCTTCGGTGTGATATGAATCCCTTACTGGATGCCTTCTTGTATGCTAGTGGTGAATTCCCTTTGCTGTTAAGAACATGATGCTACACTGGTTGGCTAGGGCTTTATCTTCGTGATTCGATTTAAAGCATTTTGTTCTAGTTTGGCTAATGCTAATGTGCTTGGAGGATTTAAGCTAATATAGCTTCATGTATCCTGCTAAATATCCAAAAGTGGCACTAAAACCTGATTGCAATTCTAATAGATATGCTCATTCTGAAATGATGTTTTTAGAGAAAAAGAATAAGGAAATGTGAGAGAAGTTTGATAATGACAATTGTTGCCTGATCTCTAGCTTCTCACTATTTTCTATATGTATATATACATATCTATATCAGACTATTTGACTAAAAGAACAGAGGTTATTTCTTGATTCTTTGGTCAATTAAAAAGGGTAGTGGATGGTTGTAGCAACTTATCTGATATATATGCTTTTAAAACCCAGAACATGATACCCGCATGCTCTAACTATCTCCTATAAAGTTGCCTTGTTGGAACTTCAATTGTTCTATTAAGTATTTTGAGATGATGAGGCAGATATGGCACTTGACTCCGGTTGGCATTCTAGAATCTTAGAGCTGCTATATTTGTTAAGAATGTGTTGTTTCCTTGTCTAGAACTTCAAATTCTTTGTTGGATATCCAAAGGGAATATGAACAGCTGCTGCTCTTAATCTTTTGTTAGCTATTCTGGTGCGCATATGCCTCTTGTGCTTGCTAAAAATTATGGCTGCCTTCATACATCAGTGTATGTGATATATGTGTGTGTGGAATATTTCAAGTGGATAAGGACATATGCTAACCTGATTTTTGTCCAGTTAACTACTAACTGATATTATTCACAAGAAACTATTTATTCCTTGTATGACATAACTAGCACTAATAATTTACAGTAGAGACGCAAATATTTTACATTGCTTATTCAGTACAAGCATGTTAAACATGTGCAGGTTCTATCATTATGGTCTGTTTTTGGCTTGGTTGTACTGACTAGGGAGTCATACTTGAACACGATCTTTTGTCTTGCTGTCCTGGTGATAAAATACTTGCTATCCTCTGTCCTTGTGCTAAAATATTTTACATTCTTGTGCTAAAGTACTTGTTGCATAGATGTACAGACTAGAGCATAACTACATGTCTATATCTGTCCTTGTGCTCTCATAACCATGCTTTTTGCTTGCATTGCTAGATTGAAATGGAAGAGAAGGCCTCTCAACCTACAGAAGATGGCCAACAATCCAACTCTGCGACTGAGGCTGTAGCTGACGTGCTTGCACCCAGGTTTCTTCAGCATGTGGGGTCAATACTTGTGCTGTGTGATGCTGTGCTTTTATGTCTATTTAACATTGTACTTGTATCCTGGATCAGAAGCAATTCTTACAAAATTATCTGCTGAATTGTGATTGCAAACTGGATGAATATTAGCAAAATTATCTACTGAATTGTGATTGCACAGTCAACTGAATGAAGCAGGCCCAGCCTAGAAATTTGTGACTAATTTTTTTTAGATGGGAATCAGTGAGCTGGACCAAACGGACTACTGGGCTGGACCAAAAAAATGGCTATGGACTGGACCGAAATAAACCTGTTGCTTGAAAAAAAAAGAGCTAATGGGCCGAGCTGGATTGCCTGAAAAAAAGAGCTAAAGGGCCGGGCTGGTTGCCTGAAAAAAGGGCTAATGGGCCGAGCTAGATTGCCCAAAAATGGACTAATGAGCCGATCGAAATAAGTGGGCCCAAAACCATATTGGGCCGTACACAACGCGGGCTACGTTGACTGCCACGTCGGATCCACGTAGATGCCACGTCATGTAAATCCATGACGGTTTAATCCGTCACAGAGTCTCGGGCTTGGCTAGGGCCCCGGGAACTGATCTATGATGGTTTACGACTGTCATGGATTGGAGAACATCTGTGACGGTTTGGGGAAACCGTCATGGAAGGTGCTACGGTCAATCTATGACGCGATATACATGACGGATTTCAGAATCGTCACGAATTGGTATCTGTGACGGTTTTGGACACATCTGTGACGGTTTCAATCCGCCACGGATTAACAGGTTTCTTGTAGTGTCAGCATGCCACCCGGGCAGCGCTGGAAGTCTTTTCACTGACGGGCAGGATCCACCCGTCAGTGAAAATGTATCTCTGCTGACGGGCCCTCTGCCCGTCAGTGAAAGTGTAACTTCGACTAACAGGAGCTTACCAATGGGCTCGAAACCCGTCAGAGAATACTATTTTATGCCTGTCAGTGGATGTGTAACCTGAGGTAGTGAGTGAAACTAAGTGTAGATTATTATCATCATAAATCAGAGTTGAAAACAACATCCAGTAGCTGGTTGATCTCATTCTCGTAGTCGTAGTCCAAACCAAGTCGTTGTAGCGTAATTATAAGATCTAGTATTTTTGGTATTTCATTTGAATCTTTTATCATCGTCCTTACTTGTTCCCGTAACTCTCCAGCCCTTTCTCGCATCTGATGTTGCTGCAAGAACAGACAGGCAAGTATTTGTCAATCTTGTGAACCACTAATGGTTCGGGTCATAATTTTAGGGTTTCAACCACTGCTGCCAAAATATGACTCAACCACATCCTATTAGACCAAAAAGTTCCTATAGAAATGATGGTGACATCTACTGTATACTAGTATGGGGTGTGGACAATAATACGGAAAAAAGCAAAAAAGGCCCCCGGCCGAGTTGCAATGGCAAAAATGGCCCCCCGTCGCACGCAAAAGCAAAAGTGTCTCCGCGACGCGCCGCGCAGTCGACACGTGGCGAAATCGCGCCGGGGACCCGCGATGGAGTCTGGTCGCGCCCCGGGCCCGCGAAAGAACCGCGCCGCGCCCCAGGCCCGCGATGCGGTCCGCATCGCGCTCCAGGCCCGCGACGGGCTAACGCCATCAACGGTGGCGTTTAAGTCCGCGAGCTAACGCCAATGGCAGTGGCGTTCGCCCTGGTTGAGCAAAGTTCCGAAATTCCAAAATATACGTGTTATTTCTTGATTTTTTAAAATCATGTATAAGTTCCAAAAAAATCTTAAAAAATTCATACCGGTTTATAATGGAATGAAGTATACACACGTAAATTTTCGTAAAATAATATGCATTTTTGTGACCTGTGTAAAAAAAACAAATGCTAAGGGAAAAAAATTAAACTGTGCTACAGTGCATGTGTCGCACTGTAGCAGTGCGACGCATCTGCGCTACAGTGCACTACAGTGTATGCGTCGCACTGCTACAGTGCGACACATACACTGTAGCAGTTTAATTTTTTTTCCTATTCGCATTTGTTTTTTTACACAGGTCACAAAAATGCATATTATTTTACGAAAATTTACGTGTGTATACTTCATTCCATTATAAACCGATATGAATTTTTTAAGATTTTTTTGGAACTTATACATGATTTTAAAAAATCGAGAAATAACACGTATATTTTGGAATTTCGGAACTTTGCCACGGCAACCAGGGCGAACGCCACTGCCATTGGCGTTAGCTCGCGGACTTAAACGCCACCGTTGATGGCGTTAGCCCGTCGCGGGCCTGGAGCGCGATGCGGGCCGCATCGCGGGCCTGGGGCGCGGCGCGGTTCTTTCGCGGGCCCGGGGCGCAACCAGACTCCATCGCGGGTCCCCGGCGCGATTTCGCCACGTGTCGACTGCGCGGTGCGTCACGGAGACACTTTTGCTTTTGCGTGCGACGGGGGGCCATTTTTGCCATTGCAACTCGGCCGGGGGCCATTTTTGCTTTTTTTCCCAATAATACGCATCAAATAATAATAATAATAGCACTGTTAAATTTAATCTATCTTTTCATACACTAATTTTATCAACTGAAGCAGGCATTGCTCCGGCCAGTTCACAGATACCTGCGCTGTAAGCGGCGGCTGGTAAGTAAGGAAGAAATCACCCCACAGAGTCGGGTGAAAAGCCGTCATCTCCTCCTGGCCGGCACAATCTCCATCTACAGGTGCCATTTAATTCTTCTGATATATGATATGATGCTTCGTGCTCAGTAAGTCGATCGGAGCACAAACTATATGATGTACTCGTACCAAGCATACTGAACTGCTGATATATATATATATATAGAGAGAGAGCTAATTTTACCTCTCTACCCCTGTGAGCTCATCTAGCAAAATGTATCTTGCGTCATCGATCAACTCTTTAATGACTTTTTATCGGTCTCAGCCTTCAACATTTCCAGAGGCTTAGATTTGCTCAAGATATCAGCTTCAATCACTCAAAACTGATGGGAACGTGTTGCCGAAGTGAAGACAAGTCAGTCAATCAAGGGTGACTTGGACCTGCCAGTACTGGCACATCATATGCACTGGCACCACTGTAGTCAGTCAAGTGTGACCGTACGTGCGTCCAGCGATAACCACTGCAGTGCTCGATTTTCGTCAATAGTCCATGCCATGTGCATGGAAGTTTGTAAAGTATGCGTCCTCGCGACGCAGACTTTTTAACCACTACAGTATAGCTGGGACGTTGGGCCGTGCTTACCTGGACCGGCCCGAACATGGCCCGAAAAAACGAGGGCCGGGTTGGCACGGCCCGAAGTCCGGACCGGGCCGAGCCAGAGAAAAAGACATGATGGGCGGCCCGACCCGGCACAACGGGCGGGCCAGACCTGATCTGCAACCCATTTAGTTAAGACCTGACCCGACCCGGCACGGCCCGATGATGGCCCGACGTGCTGTGGGCCGGGCTTCGGCGCACTCAGCAGACGTCTGGGCCGAGCTGGCACGGCACGGCGGGCTGGCCGGGCCGTCTGGCCTCGGGCCGTGCTGGCATGGCCCGGCCCAAGTCCCAGCACTACACTGCAGTGCTCGATCTTCGTCAATATTCCATGGCATGTGCATGGAAGTTTGTAAAGTATGCGTCCCCACGACGCAGACTTTTCGCCGGGTGTGAAGTCTATCTATTGTGCCACAAATATAATTTGATGCACCACCTCCGCTTATCTACAACCCTTCCGTGTTTTCAAACCTATGAGTTTTTAAAACCTCAAAATTTAGTAGAAATAGATAGAGATGCAGTATAGTCACTGACAGAATTTCATTAAAAATATTAATATTATGTCCAGCAAAAAAAAGACAAGTCATCGAGAGCGAACATGTGTGTTTTCTAATAGGACAACAAGGATGGCATAGTTGGGTGCACGTGCTCATCTCCACTCCTTCAAAGTTTTTGAACCTACAAAAATTCGAAAACTCTAAAAAAATTCGTAGTTGCTAGCTATGGGTAGAGTATGTGCATATGTAAAAAATCTATAAAATTATGGCTATTTATGTTTTACATAAAAAAGACAATGATAGTACTCATTTTACTAATATCATTCATCTTTTTTTGTGCATGATTCGTCTTTTTGTGTATAGGACATAAATGGTCATACTTATGTATGAATTTTTATATATGTACATACACCATTCATATCCATCAATATTATTTTTTTAGATTTTTTGAATACTTGTAGGTTCAAAACCTGGAATGAGTGCACCCAACTATGCCATCCTTTTTGTCCTATTAGTAACGCACATGTTTGCTCTACATGAGGCAGTGGATTGACCGCAACTCTACAGGTTAAGATCACTTTTTCTATATCTATACCTAGATAAAAGCTACGAGTTAGAGTGGGATACTTTTGACTTGAGTCATTTAAAAATTTATAATCTAATTTTGTAAATCTTCATCCAATGGTTATGGGCTAATGTTAGACTCTCACCCTTAATCACTCCTCTACTAATTGACTCCTAAATACATCCTAATTTCAATCATGTGTTTCATTAGAGTTAATGACATAGTACCTATAATAAATCCCGCATTATTACCCCTTATCTAGATTAAACAATAATTGTTGATGTGGGCCACACTATTTTTTTCCACCGTATGAGTGCTCACTATCGTAGATTATTTGATAATTAAACAATTGGCAAAGAAGATGGTGCGGATAAAATAAAAATCCAATTACTTTCATGTATCATAGAAGTGCGTTCAGGAATACTTGCAAATAAATCATCCATAAAACTTTGATCTAACGGCCCATGATTTAATATGGATTCTTGAAAATTACCTCTTTGCAGACTTATGCCCAATTACCCTCTAACAACCCCTCCTAATTATCTCTTAGCTGCAAGATTTAGCGTATGCTTGCACGTGCAATACATAAACGTGCATTGCACGGCGTGTGATTGCTGGTTTTAGAAAAATTACAAGTCAAGATTACTTCATTCCACACACCCGTCATTTAGAACATAATGGGAAAAGGAGAGGACAGGAAGTGACTGAGGGATGTACTGATGTATCACTGTAGCATGTCCCTGTTGAAGGGCTGTGATTTGCCTAACGCTGAGTAATGTACTATAATATGGCAACTTTTTCTTTGCAATTTTAGAATGTAAAAATAAAAGCATCACCCGTTCATGCTCTTCAGGGTAGAAACCCTTGATCTGGTCTTCACTAGTCGGATCCAGCAATAAAAATGTATGTGCATTGTCACCTTTTTAAAGACGTTGTCTTGCTCTTCACAGTGAAAACCCATGACTTGGCTTTCATCGGTCAGATCCAACAAGAAGGACGTCATGTGTTGCATGTCCCTGTATTGAATGAGTTGTCTTCAATGCTATGATGTAGGTTTCACTAATTGGATCTGACAACAAGAGGTATGGTGGTGTCTGCTCTCTAGGATGAAAACCCTCGATTTGACCTTCACTGGTTGGATCAACAAGGTCGATGTACATGCATCATCTCTTTTTTGTAGGCAATGTCTTAGAATATGGCGATCTACTCATTGGGGTGAATGCTCTGATTTGATCTTCACTGGTTGGACTTGGCTTTGCTCCTTAATAACATTTTATGTGTTTTGATTTTTAGTTTCCTCACTACCATAGTTGGTTGCGCCGAAGCTGACGATATTTTGATAATTTATTTGTTATTCTTCTTTTGTGAGCTGATTTATTTGATTTTGATGCCTTTAACATCGTTTGAAATAAAACTGAAGATTACATGCATCGGTCGATGAAGTCAATAAGGCCATTTTCTCCTCCTTTATCTAAAGAAGGTTTTCAGAGAATTTAACGTTGCAATCCTGCAATTTCTTTTTATTCAAGTGTTTTTGAAATCCTGCGGCCTGTTCATGTTACCTTTATGATCTGGCATCTCAGCTTGTCTGCTCATGACTATTCATGTTACCTTTGTGAGCCGGCACCTCTGTAGAATCTAGTCAGAACCTATGTGATGAATATATTGCCATAAAGAGTGTGTAGATAACTAGTCGGAACACATCTAGTAAGGAATACTTGTAGTCAGAACTCAAATAGTCAGAAGTAGTAGTCGAACACAACTAGTCGGAACTCAACTAGTTAGGAATTCATTGTTCTAGTCGAAATTTATCTAGTCGGAAGTTTCCTAGTCGGATCTTCTCCTACATGTTACTGTGCTAAGGTTAAGAAGCCATGAATTCAGGACTAAGACCTACTAGGCACTTTTGTAAAGGCTCCGAGTTTCTTCCGAGTTCTTTCTTTGGACTCGGGTGTAAGACCGACTAGGTACCTTCGGAGGCTCCAGGTTCGTTCTTTGTACTCAGATTGACTAGTTACTGGTTCCAAGTTCTTTCTCTGGACTCGGATCTGAGACTGACTAAGTACTATTTCTAGATACCTTTCGAGTTCTTTCTCTGGACTCGGGTATCAGATCGACTAGGTACTTTTTGAGGAGGTTTCTACTCGGACGACTAGGTGCTTTTGTAAAAGACTTCGAGTTTTTTCTCGGTACTCGGACCTCAGACCAACTAGACGACTTTTTGTGAATCCGAAGATTCCGGTTAGATTTCTTGTGTCTGAGTCTAGTTATTACCTGCATCTGTGCGTAGAGATTCCTGTGGGAATTCGAAAGCCACTAGTTGAAGTCGGAGACATCGACTTCTGACTCTGGTAACTCAAGTTTGGCTTCCGATCTCTTCAGTTAGATTGATGTTTTGAGTTTGGTCGGTTTGTCTCGGTAAAAATCGACGGAATAGGTTGTGTCGACTAACTTGGGTCAAGAGAAAATCTTGTGCCTAGAACACTTTTCTTGGTTCTTGATGTGCAGGTGTGAGTTAGGCGCGACAATGTCTGGGAGGTCTGGCATAAAGCTTGGAGGGCTGAGATACGGTCAAAAGGTGACAATGACGTCGTGTGGCTTAAAAGCATGTACATACAAGACAAGGAAGTGGTTGGAGACAAGTCGTGAAGACCAAGTTAAGTCTCAGTGTACTCACTAAGAAGCTTTTCATGGGACCACAGCTGAGATGCCCGAGGAAGTGGTTTCTGAGATTGCTTGGAGTGAAAGAAGGTGGAACTCTCCACCATAAATGGAGGGCAAGGGGTGCTTATCCATGTAGTTGTTTTTAAGTTGACAGAGAGCTGTGGAGTGAATCATCTTGTAAGAGTTGCACTGTGAAGTGCTTTGGCCTTGTATGGGAGGCTTGTAAACACAAGAAAATCAATACAAAAAGAATTTCCCAAATCATTATGTGTTCTTGAGTTTTCTTTCTTCTCAAGCTTTTTGGTTTTCCTAGTCTTTTCTCTTCTCTTGATTCCTCTTGAATATGGCAAGTAAGTGATGGAAAATTAATTAACAAATTAATCCCACCCTAGCATACCCAAAGAATCTCTATTTGGGTTGGAGAAAATGGCAAGCTTTAATATTCTCTTTCCTTGCGCTAGCAAGATTTTGTATTCCAGTGTTTCATGACTCGAGTGCAGAATTTTGTACAGCAATTTGAGTCTCTAACATTCACCCCCCTCTATTCGGAAGCCATCGATCCAACAACCTCCGCTTGTCTGCTCATGATGGACGAGGTAGGACAGCAGGTAACCGCTTTTGCTGCCGTCGGATGCAGGTAAATCAGACTCAGAGAACTGAGCTACTTTCCAAGAAACTTAGAAAAGCTCAGTTGATAATACTGACTGTGTAATTTATGGTCGCCGCACTACTATAGAACAAGTTTCCTGGACCCCAGATCTCAGCCGGTGTAAGCAAAACTGATAGTAAGAACTCAAGTCTCAGCCGGTTGGTGTGAAAAAACCGACTGAAAAGAATGAACTGGCTGAGATAATATCTAACCTCACCGGTTCAGAGTGGAAAATCGAATGTGATAGTATTACAGTCGGTTGGACCAGTAAAACCGGCTGAGGTAATACAACTTGTAACCGGCTGAGATAACTTTGAGTCGGTTGTTTCGGTGGAACCGGCTTAGATGATGCTATTTAACATCCATAAATGGTGCTCGAAGTTGCCAGAGCCTTCAATGCAAGTATCCATTGTTTGGTACACTTGATATAGGTTGGTGGGTGTCGTAGCTACGGGACTAGGCAGTGTACTTTAGGTACCCCTGATCGGTTACATCGACCTCCGAGAGTACGGGAGAAGTACGAGCAAGTGTATTGTCTGCTGAGAGGGGGCGCACGGCGACACTACCGGCGAGATGACATGTGGAACACTCGTGTCGGGGATAAATGGAAACTCTCGTGTCGAAGCGAACTGAAAACTCTTGTACTGATTTCCGGGATTAGGGTTTATATTTGAGAAATCTGGATCCCCTTCTCTCTCCCCCTGGGTCCTATTTATAGGGGGTTGAGGGAGGGATGTGAGAGATTACAATTATGCCCCTTGGGCAACAATATACCCACAAGGGTATTTTGGTCTTTTTACAAAATCTTTATGAAATATTCAAATACTCTAATATCCTAATACTTGTGACTGCGGTGACGTGTTGTCCTGGGTGCCGGGGCAGAACGTGGCCTTGATGTCTGCCGGGACGAAGCATGGCCTTGGCGTCGTCGGTGATACCAGCGGAGTTTGTTGACGCCGAGTAAAACGTATCGACGCCGGGAGGGGGCTCTTAATGCTGTCAGGGAGAAGCCCGTCGGTTCGGGGGTAACGCGGGGACCCTTCCCCCAACAGTAGCCCCTTGCCGGTTTGGGTGGTCGAGTGACGCCCGTCCGAGCCGGCGCACCAATTCCGAGGGGTTGGCGCGCAGGCCGGACCGACGACTTCTCTTTCCCTCTCTCCCCCTTTTTTTCTCTTCTTTATTTTTTCTTCTTTCTCTTCCTTCTCCTTCTTTTTTCTTCTTTTCTCTTCTCTTTTTCTTCTCTTCCTCTCCCTTCTCCTTCTTTTTTCTTCTTTTCTCTTCTTTCTTTTTCTTCTCTTCCTTTCTCCTTTTCCTTTCTTCTTGTTTTCTTTCTTCTTCTTTTTTTATCTCTTCCATTCGGCCCGAGCGGCCTGCCTCCTTGGCTTAATGGGCCGCAGCCCATAACTCATAGTCGGTGGGGGTATATTTATCCCCTCCACCGACACCTACACTCCACCCCGCCCCCTTGTCTCCCACGCTTACGCCACCCGCCGCCACCTGCGCCTGCCTGCCCGCCTCCACCTCCTCCTGCAACCGCCGGCCGAGATGCTACCTCCCCCGCTTCAGGCCTTCACCGTGCCGGCCTCCCTCGCGTCAGCCCGAGCTGCGCCGGCCTCCGGCCCGAGCTCCGCCCCCGCACCGGACCTCCCTCGCACCGGCCCGAGCTGCGCGGGCCTCCGGCCCGAGCCTCCCCCGCATCGGCCCGGGTCGCGCCGGACTTCGGCCCGAGCTCCACCCGCTCCGAGCCTCCTTTGCACTGGCCCAAGCATCTCCGGCCTCCGGCCCGAGCGTGCCACTGGCTGAGGCCGGCCCGTCAGCGTCGCTGCCCTCCACCGTCGCCGGCTACTGCACGCCACCGTCGCTTGCCGCCTCCCCAGCACCGCCAGCCAGCCACCTCGCTGCTTCCCCCAACGCCGCCGGCCGGCTCGCCGCTTCCCCAACACTGCCGCTCGGCTCGCCGCTTCCCCAACGCCGCCGGCCACCTCCCCAATGCTGCTGGCCGCCCTGCCGCTCACTGTGCGGGTTGCCCTGCCGCCCCGGTCTCCAAACCCATCTGTGGGCCGCACACAGCCGTGGGCCAAGCCACCGTGGGCTAGGTCGCCGCTGAGCAGAGCAACTGCCGCTGTGGGCTAGCCTGCCGCGGGCCACGCTGCCACGGGTTGGGCTATTGCCGCACCGAGCCGTCGCCCGCTACCGCTGCGAACTAGGCCGCCGCGGGCCACGCTACCCCGGGCCAGGCCGCCAACGTGCCGGGCCCTCCTCGACCGGGCCGCCCTCGCGCCGTAACATCTAAGCATAGATTAGAACAACCACAGGGAGATAATAGCAACCTTCAAGCACACATACAACCATAATAATTCGAATGTCATCATTTCCAATTCAGTCGGGGGTAGCCCACACCCATCTAATTTAATCAACCCCCTTGGACCGTCCCGACAAATCCAACTACTATGGGAAATATCGAGTGCTCCTCACTCGGAGGTTGCAAAGCTCCAGTGACCGAGACTTGCCATCAGATAACCCATAGCGGTGAGTCCGGCGGCGACCATGAGGGTTCTCAACCTATCACATATTCATTCCAAGCAATCTCTCGGTCCGTCACCGGCTGTACAACTACCATGGATATACCGAGTGCTCCTCACTCGGAGGTTGCAAGACTCCAAGTGACCGAGACTTGCCATCAGATATACCCATAGCGGTGACTTCCGCTGACGTCCACGCGTGACAAGAGGAGTACTACGATGGAGTCACCTCAGATTGGTATAGCGACAAACTCTCCTTACACCTGGGTCGCATTCATGCCTCAATTATACCAATTTTATCCATCGTGCACCTACCCTCTTCGGCTCTCACATCTCACTTTTAATGGTTCCAAGTTGAGAGGGCGTCAAGTTAAATTCTCACCATCATAGAAGAATGACTTCTAAGGACCATCCTAAACAGTTCCAATCATAATCTCTAACCAAACATCCACACAAGCACCAAACCAATGTAATTAATTAATCCAACAGAGATTAACACGCAATGTAATGATTAATCAACAAGCAATGGAGCTTGCCTGGAAGCCGGGTGACGAAGTATAACGTATCCACTAGCGTTCATGAGAAAATCCAAAGTAGCCAAACTTCAATAAGAAACAAATACCCTCTAGAAAGGAAAAGAAACAAGTCTAAGGAACTATTTTGAACATTACAAATATGCATGTGATGCAACTATGGTGGATTAAAGTAAAATATTCAATTACATAAGCAGGTTAGTATTCATTCCAGGTTTAGGGTTTGGTTTTAGTTGTGATATAGCTTTAATCATCGATGAACCTAGAATATGGATGCACGCATGGGATATGATATGCAACTAAGGAGAATGGCTTTAAACCTATAATTAGGATTAGGGCTCATTCGATTGATTCGTAGTTGTGGTAGGGGAGAACATGGGGTCGTGATTATATTCTGGCCGTTAGGTGAATTGTGACACTAAGCATTTTTAAGTTTGACTTTTAAGCTAGATTCTCTAGTAATCATGTATTTGGAGGTCGTTTACATTTTCTAGAGTTCTATAATTTTAATCGAACTTAGCATTTCCTGTCTTCTTCTTCTTGGTAGAGGAAGAAATTTTACGTTAACTTGGAATGTCTCTACTGTTCATGGCATACTTTGTTAACTAAAACAGTAGTCAATTTGACTCAATCTTAATAAGGAAAATGATTAATCTTTATTGCAGATTATTAGAACAGTGTCTTAAGAATGCTTGAAAACATCAGCTACTAATTAACTTCTCACTTGCTAACTGGTCACCAGTATGCTTCGTGTTTTGAGTTCACTGATCAGTTACATGGTAGCTCACGATTTGATTTGTGTATTTATCAAATGAACTACCCACTAGTTAATGGATAACTGAAACATTTCAAAATACTCAGAGTTGGCTAATTGAGCTAACTGCCAGGCATTAGTGCAACAAGTTGATATGCACACATATTGGTTGTTAATCAAATGTTAGTAGGAATCGGCTGGGAAGCAATTGTAATCAGTCATTTTGTCGCAGCTGAATTCCGAGGAATGGACTAAGGGTTTACGGAGTAATGTATTTAGTTCGCCCTCCAGAACACTTAGCAGATTTTATAGTGTACGAATATCAGCTGGAACGCTAGGTTATTAAAGCAGCTGAGTGATACTAATGAGGTTACTAAGCAGGGTTGAAGGTGTCTGGACCAGATTCCGTATATACTGGATTGTTAACGTTTTAATCCCTCAACCACAGATGTCAGTGATATGCCAAAAGCAATTAGTATTGGGAATTCAAGTTTAAGACAGCTAAGCACACAAATTTGTCAGCCTACGGATTAGTTCAGTAATTAAAATTTTAATTGTGTCTTGAACAGATGCGGCAGTCCATTAATTGAAGTAATAAAAATTGTTTCAACCGAATGCATTAACTCACAGATCAGCTGAACAAGATTTGCTGCTAACTGGGCAATCAGTAGAGTATTCAATTATTGACTAGTGCCATCACCTGATAGCTTGTCTTGTGAGGAGTTAGTTAGCCGGGCTGTTGGTTTAAAACTCACGACTAGCAACACAGGGAGAGAGAGCCTACCCCCAGCGGCGAGGATTCGGGGAATCAGCTCAAGCTTGGGGAAGGGGCTCCACGGCTAGGCTGCTGAGGGAGGTTGTCGTCAGGTCGCCGGAGAGCTCGGTCTCGTCGGGGCTTCCGAAAGCACCTGGTAGGGAAAGAAAATGAGACGGGGAAGAGAATGGGAAGCTCGGCAAGGAAGAAAATGGGCTCGTCATTGGTCTTCTCGTCGGGAATGGGAGCGGAGCCAGCGGCGTTGGACTGAAGTCAGGGAAGACGGAGGTGGAGACGGCCGGCGGAGTGCTGGCTCGGAAGAGGAGGCAGTGGCGATGGCGACGACCGCATGCTGTCGCGGCCGCTCGGCTTGGGCGCGCACGGTGTGGAGGTGGCTTGCCGGTGGCGGTGCGTGGCGACGACGATGCCGAGGGCGGCGAAGGAGGAGGGGAGGTGCGGCGAGCTCGGGTGGCAGTAAAGGCACGCGGCGGGGAACGGCGCTGATGGGGAGAAGATGAGAGACCGGTGGCGAGTTGCGGAAAGAGACCCGCTCCGGCCGGGCAGTCGACGGCGGCGACGGCTTCACCAGGGCAAGGCGGATGGAGCAGGAGCTCGGCGGGGTGCTGGAGCTGGCTCGCCGGCCGGTGGGCTCGGACCCAGGGGATGCGGCATGCGGGTGGAGGGGAGGCACGGCTGGGGCGCAGGGGTCAGCGATGGGAGGAAGAGGACCGAAAGGAGGTGGCGGAGCACCCTGGGTGGCGGCGTTTTCTTGGAGAGCTCAGCTCGGCAGGAAAGAAAATGGGGAATAGGGAGAAGAAAAAGGGGAACAGGGCAGCTGTGCTACGTGGAGAAGAAAAGGGCACTGCATGCAAGCTACGTGGAAGAAAAGAGCTGTCGGGTGGAGAAAAAGAAAAGGGGAAGGAGAAAAAGGGATCTGTGGGGTGGGTCCCACGGCAGGTAAGATAATTTTTTTCTTTTCTTCTATTTTTTTGTTTTTGGCTGTTCTAAAGCTAAATTAACTAAGGTTCCAACAATGAGATTTGAATCCTAAATGCTAGACTCATTTCTTCAACTATTTTTCAAAATGTTAGACTTGGGATCAATATGATAATTAACTTTTAAATGTAACATTTCATTTACAGAGGGAGTTAACTAAATTAGCCTCTTCCCGATTTACCCGAGGTGAGCAACTACAGAAAATCATTTGGTCTTGATGTATAAATGAGCTTCAATTTAACTTGTTAAAGTTTTTGGATAGCTGGGAGGTTAGGAACATGTATGAATTTTAGAATCATGAGTTTTAGGGGCATTAGTTTTGCTGTTCGATTTCATGTCGACCTTAAGGGCGCATGTTAGGGTTTTTAACCGAAATCGTTTTTGAAGTATCTATATGCGTGCATGCGAATGAAAGAAATTGTTTTTGTTCGCGATAATTTACACGGACCTTCTATTTGGGAATAGGGTCACTACAAGCTGCGCCACGGACTACCCTGCGTTTCCCCTGAAGAAGGTTTGGAAAGACTGGTAGAGGGCGTGGTTTTACTAGTGCGATCCCTCCTTGCAGCGACTGAGAGGGGTGACAGCACCGTTCTTTGGGCAGCCTCGCCTTAGTGAGCGGGACGACGAGGGCGTGACCATGTTTTGACGCATGGCCCGCGAGCTGAGCGTGCACGACTTGATGGAGGAGTACTGTTTGCTGGGCATTGCTCCGCTCGCTCAGGGTTGGACCCTGTCCTTGGCCCCTCTGAGCTCGTTGTGCTTCCTGCGTGTCCCGCGAGGGTACACGCCCACGACGTGTGAGTACCTCTTACTGTTACCTGCAGTTTATTTGTGTTGATCTTAGCTTTTACTGAACCTCGTATGCTTCCGTGTTGCAGGTTTCACGCTGGAGGACGGAGAGCGGTGCGCTCACGAGCTGTTGGGCCGCTTCACCCTTGTGGAAGCCAAGGAAGCAAGCCGATTGATCAAGAGGGCCCGGCGCAATCGAGTCTGCGAGGACTTCGGGTGGGAGGTGCCCGCCCGGCTGTTCCCTATGGCTGTTAAGGCCCTTACTGTGAGCAAGCGGAGTCGGTCACCTTCTTCATCCTCGCTAGAGCAGGTGATCCGAGCTCGTGGAGCCTCCGGGGGTGTTTCTTCTAGCCCAACCCCGGAGGTGCCGCGGCGTCGCCCTGCGGCTGGGAAGGGCCCGATGATGGCGTCGTTCATGCGGGAGGTCGAGTCACGCTCACGGGACTACGAGGACGACGTCAAGGTGTCCACTGAGGCGGACTCGCTAGCACAGCGTGACCTTGGGCCGACAGGGTTGTTTGACTTGTCGATGTCTTCGAGTGAGTTTGACCTGCGTGTCGTTGGAGACAACGAGGCTGCTTCTCGCTCTCCTGCGACAGCTCCCACGGCGAGCCCTGAGGCAGTGGCCCCGTTGTCTCCCGGGGGCCACCCGGTGCCGACTCCAGCGACCTTTGCCGACGACGGTGCTGAGGAGGGTAGGGCCGGTGGGCCACACCCTTTCTCGGTCATGGGCCGGCTGCTTCCGGCTCACTTCATCGACCCCGAGGCTGAGGCGGGCTTTTATCAGGACGCCGCCACGCAGCTTTCTACGGCCGACCTTGACACGGCGTTGGAGGGTTTGTCCTTGCGACAGATCCGTGCCGCCTCTAAGTCTGCCATGCTCAAGGTACGGTTAGTGTGTTACTTATATGAGGCTTTGTGACGCGATTACTGTGGTTGTGCCTTTACTATGTCTCCTCCTTGCAGGCCTTCTTTGCAGCAGAGCAGGCGTGGGAGATGCGCGACGATATGGCTGAGTCCCAGCGAGCTCGCCTCCATGAGGAGAAGAAGAATGTTTCAGAGGCCCAAGCGGAGGCTGCCTCAGCCAAGGAGAGGCTAGGCCAGTATGAGGAGGTGATCTCTCAGCTTCGCGCTACCCTCCATGCTGCACAGACTCGGCAGGAACAGCATGAGGGGGAGCTTTCTCAGCTTCATGCTACCCTTCATGCCACACAAACTCGGCAGGGAGGCTTAGCCACTCTTGCAGACACGACATGCACGGCTGCTCGCAAGCTCGGAGGAGTGCTCGGTGTTGAGCTTGACCTTCACACCGGTACTGATGAGGACAAGGTTGCGGGTCAGCTCCAGTGGATCGCGGCGGTTTGCGCTGCCGTGCGGGAGGTGGTGCCAGACCATGGGCAGGACTGTGCCCAGGCCTCTCTTGAGTTGTCTCTCGCTTGCCTTCGCTTGGCTGGCTGCGACCCCATGGGGAGATTTCGGACGGAAGGCTACGAGGTACCGAGCCGGGCCGACATCCTGCGGGCTCGGGCTCCCTTGAGGCCTGACGCAGAGGCCTTCCTTTCGGGTGTGTGGAAGAAGCACGGTGAGAAGTACCTTCGTGGGATACGGAGGGCCCGTCTTGACGGAGGGCCTTCCGCTACCGCGCCCGACAGACCTTCTGGTGGATCCAACCCGCCTTTTTAGGTGTGAGACTTGTTACCTGTTCCTGGGCCTTTTGCTTAAGTTGGTGCGCCAGGATGTCTTATTTTGCTTCTAGATTTACTTCTATGTTGTAGTTTTTAGGTGATACTTTCAGCTCGTCCTAGCTCACGGGCTGGTCCGTCGCGGCGTCGACGTGAGCCCTTTGCATTTTTTAGGCATTTTGGGAGCTTCTTTTGGTAGGTTAAATGAGGTCAGAGCTTTCTTTTGGTAGGTTAAATGAGGTCAGAGCTTTCTTTTGTAGCCCTCATGTAACTCTGTTGATTAATGAGAAAGTCAAAAAATTGGTGCAGCCGCGCATTGCCTCTGGTGATCATTTCTTCTTTTTGCATTGTTTACAGGTTGTTGCTTCGAGGCAAAAGGTCGTGGTAGGTAGTATGGCACCCAGCCCCTAGTAGGAGTGTCGTACAAGCATTGCTCGTTTGGCGGTTTGACAAAGGCCGAACGGCGCGATGACAACATACGTTTTTTGACAAGCGAGGAGATTGTGTCGTTTGTCGAGAGAGGTGTATAGCGACTTGTGTGGATTTTTTATGTTATTGTCAGCGCGTTGAGTGTACCTTGTACCTGGATTCGTTGTGACGAGTATTTACCCCTCAACCACAAAAACTAGCATCCGAGACGTTTGTCAAGGGCGGTCATATCGTTCTGAGGGCGTGGCCCCAAAACATGCGTGGCAGTGAGGGGACTCTCTATGCCGCGGTAAAGGCAATGTAATCCCGACACGGCAACGGAGACATTGCTCGCATGGCGGTGAGGGGATTCTCTACGCCGTGGTGGAGCGTGCTCTATGTCACGGGGGAGACAAAGTTGTCCCAACACGGCGACGGAGACGTTGCTCACGTGGCAGTGAGGGGACCCTCTACCCCGCGTCGGAGTGTGTTCTACACCACGGTGGAGCCAACGCAATCTCGACACGGCGACGGAGTCATTGCTCACGTGGCGGTGAGGGGATTCTCTACGCCGTGGTGGGGCGTGCTCTACGTCATGGGAGAGACAAAGTTGTCCCAACACGGTGACGGAGACGTTGCTCACGTGGCGGTGAGGGGACCCTCTACCCCGCGTCAGAGCGTGTTCTACACCACGGCGGAGCCAATGCAATCCCGACACGGCGACGGAGTCATTGCTCATGTGGCGGTGAGGGGATTCTCTACGCCGCGGTGGGGCGTGCTCTACGTCACGGGGGAGACAAAGTTGTCCCAACACGGCGACGGAGACGTTGCTCACGTGGCGGTGAGGGGACCCTCTACCCCGCGTCGGAGCGTGTTCTACACAACGGCAGAGCCAATGCCTCCTCACAATGGAGGGATAATCGTTATCATCCTTGTTGGGCCGGCCACGGGGTGGCTACTATTCTTTGCTTATGTAAACAACACTGTGGCTCGCAGGCCTGTTACATAGTTGTGACAGGGGCAGTCGCAGCAGCCTAGGGCGAAGCCCTTTACAAAAGATGGTACTAACCGGCGCAGTGGCTTGCTAATAAAACTAGAAATGAAACATGAGGGCTATGAGAAAAGTGCCAGGGCTGACTCAGCATCCTATGATGATGCTTCCGCACGTGAGCTACACGTAGTACTTGCGGAGGTTGTCGGCATTCCAGCTATGCTTCAACTCTGCTCCGTCAAGGGTTTTTAAACGGAATGACGATGGGCGTGTGATGCAGATAACCTCGTACGGTCCCTCCCACTTTGAGCTTAGCTTTCCATCGGCCTCGGGGTTGGCCTTCTTCTTGAGCACAAGGTTACCCACTTGAATGGGCCGCGGGCGAATGATCTTGTTGTAAGCCTTCACCATCGAGGCTTGATATCGTTCGATGTTGAATGCGGCTTCTTGCCTCACGACGTCAAGGCCATCTAGTGATGTTTGACGGGCTTCATCATCCGGCGGTGATGCAGTGCGGAGTGACCCTAGCTTGACTTCCTCGGGGGTTACCGCTTCATCCCCAAACAAGAGCTTGAATGGGGTGAAACCGGTTGCACGGCTTGCCGCCGAACGAGTGGACCACAGCACGCTGGGGAGCTCATCCACCCAACCCCCCTTGGGTATGTCGAAGAGGCGTGTGCGTAGGCTGGAGAGCACGATACCATTGGCACGTTCCACCACACCGTTCGCCTTTGGATTGGCGACTGACGCGAAGCACAAGTTAATGCCAAGGCCGATGCAGAACTTACGGAACGGGGCCACGTCGAACTGAGTGCCATTATCGACAGTCAGCTCGTGCAGCACTCCGAAGCGGCAGATGATGTTCTTCCAAATAAACTTTTGAATAGCGAACGATGTTATGCTGGCCAACGGTTCGGTTTCGATCCACTTGGAGAAATAGTCGACCGCAACGACCACAAATTTGCAGCCATGACTTTTCACCTTGAACGGGCCGACGAGGTCGAACCCCCAACGCACGAGTGGCCATGAGGGGGGGATCGGTTGCAAGTTATGGGCAGGGAGATTTGTTCCCCGACCCATCCACTGGCATGCCGGGCATGTCTTGACGAGGCCTTGCGCGTCACGAAGGGCAGTTGGCTAATAGAAGCCTTGGTAAAAGGCCTTGGACATTAGGGCGCGCGGCGCGAGGTGGGAGCTGCACAACCCCTGGTGGATTTCTCGTACGAGATCAGCTCCTTCTTCCTTAGAGACGCACCGAAGGTACGGCGCGCACACCCCGCGCTTGTAAAGGGCTTCTTGGTGGATAATGAAGCCCCTGGCCTGGCTCTTCAGTCTCCGTGCGTCAACGGGGTCGTCGAGCTCTATTTCATCTGTGAGGTAGCGGAGGATTGGCGTCCTCCAGTCTTGCTCTTCAATGTGGTGCACGTCCGGGAGGTCCTTTGTTGCTGGCGCCATGATGACCTCGTAAAAGACGCCTGATGGGACCTCAGCTCGTGTGCTCGTAGCGCGCGCCAGACCGTCGGTGTTGGCATTCTCTGAGCGTGGGATGCTGCGCATGGTGATGCCGATGAATTGTTTCTCGATGGCCCGCGCAAGGGCGAGGTACTTGATCATCTCAGGGTCCTTGGCCTGATAACTTTTGTCAACATGCCCTGCTATGAGCTGGGAGTCGCTCTTGACCATCACCCTCCGCGTCCCCAAGGCTCGTGCCTTGCGCAGGTCGAGCAGCAAGGCTTCGTACTCAGCAATATTGTTAGTGGCCTTAAACTCGAGACGCGTGGAGTACAAGGTGCGTGATCCTCGGGCGATTCTAGGACAGCCCCTGTGCCGGTACCATCGGAGCACCAGGAGCCATCCACATATATCGTCCACAGTAAGTCGGCATGGTCTTGGGTGACGGGATGTTCCGACAGGACACATTCCGCCACGAAGTCTGCCAGCACTTGTGACTTGATCGCCGTCTGGGGGAGAAAGTCGATAACGAATGGGGCGAGCTCAACCGCCCACTTCCCGATGCGTCCGGAGGCCTCTTTGTTGCGAAGTATCTCTCCGAGGGGGAAGGAGGACGGCACTCGAATAGAGTGAGCGAGGAAGTAGTGCCGCAGTTTGTGGGACGCCATCAGCAACGCATATGTGACCTTTTCTAACTCAGTATACCGCACCCTGGCACCTTGAAGTGCTTCTAGAACATAGTATACCAGGTGCTGGATTGTGTTTTCTTCTTTGGCCAAGACGGCGCTAACCGATGCCGGGGTAGCTGCCAGATACAACAACAGGCTCTCCACTTGGGCAGGGCTTTGCAACAGTGGTGGTGACGTGAGGTACCTTTTCAGGTCGTCCAGGGCTGCTTGGCTGTCCACCGTCCACTCAAAGTTGGTGGACCCTCGCAGAGCTTTGAAGAAAGGGAGACCCTTCTCGACAGATCTGGAGACAAACCTCCCGAGCGCCGCGAGGCGTCCGGTAAGCTTTCGTACCTTCTTGACGTTCTCAGGCAGGTGCATGTCAAGGATGGCTTTGATTTTTGAAGGGTTAGCCTCGATTCCCCTTCTCGACACGAGGAAGCCGAGCAGCTTCCCTGCCTGAACACCGAACACACTTTTCTTCGGATTGAGTTTCATGCTGGCTTGACGGAGGTTGTCGAACGTCTCCTGTAAGTCTGCCGCGTGGGCGGCAGCTATCATGCTCTTGACGACGACGTCATCGACATAGGCCTTGATGTTGCGCTCAACTTGGTTGGAGAGGGACTTGTGCACGAGCCTGGAGAAAGTCGCTCCGGCATTCTTCAAACCAAACGCCATCCGGACATAACAAAATATCCCGGAAGGCGTGATGAAGCTGGTCTTCTCCTCGTCTTCCCATGCCATCCACACCTGGTGATACCCTGAGTAGGCGTCGAGGAAGCTCATAAGTTGACACCCGGATGTAGCATTGACAAGTTGATCGATTCGTGGCAGCGGGAAGTTGTCTTTCGGACATGCGCGGTTGAGGTTGGTGTAGTCCACGCACATGCGCCACTTGCCGTTGGCCTTCTCAACTAGGACAGGATTGGCAAGCCATTTGGGGTGCATGACCTCACGGATAACTCCTGCCTTGTGGAGCTTGTCCATCTGCTCCCGGGCCGCGATCTGACGCTCCACCGACATCTTTCGCAGCTTCTGCTTGATAGGACGCACATCGGGGTTGACGAGCAATCTGTGTTCGATGATTTCCCGGGACACACCGGGGAGGTCCTCGAGTTCCCATGCGAACATGTCTCCATTGGTCCGCAACATGCTAAGGATGGCCTCCTCATTGAGTGGGTCGAGGTTGACCCCGATGAGCACTGTCTTGGTCAAATCACCCTCTGAGAGCGGCATGGCGCGCATCTCGCCGTCAGGTTTAGGTTTTGGCACCCACCACCCTGAGGTTGGCGGATCGGGAGCCCCTTGCGCAGCCTTGTCACCTTCCGACTGGACTGTGTGGACATACCGGATGGCCGCTTGGATGTCACTGTCGATCTTACGAGACAAGTCTTGGTTGCCCCGCACTGTGATGATCCCTGAGGAGGCTGGGATCTTCTTGCAGAGAAAGGCGTGGTACGGAACCGCGCCAAATTTGTTCAGCGTGACCTGGCCAAGGATGACGTTGTATTGGTAGGGGATGTCAACGACGTTGAGGACAATGCTCTCCCTGCGGACGCAATCGCCGGCCCCAAATTCCACTGGAAGCTCAATCTTGCCGAGGGCTGGGACAGGCTCGCCCCCAAATCCCAGGAGTGGTACCCCCGCGGGGGTGAGGCACACGCGAGGAATTCCCATCTCGGCGAGTGTAGACGCGAAGAGGATGTCCACCGAGCTACCTCCATCGATGAAGACGCGACGCACCTCGCACCTGTTGATGACTGCTGAGATGACGAGAGCGTCATGGTGAGGAAAAGTGATTCCGGCGGCGTTTGCCGGGCCGAAGCTCACGGTGGCGCCGACCCACACGGGTAGTTCAGTGGGTGGGAAGGAACCAATGTGGTTGACTTGATGGGTGTAGGCTTGGCGCTGCCGCTTGGATGCGTAGGTGTGAGCGTTGCCTCCAGTGATGGCGTGGATGATTCGCTGGGCGCCGATGGCTTGCACTGGTGCTCTGCCACCTAGCGGCAGAGGTGGTGGCGGCGGGAACTGTAAGGCAGGCTCTCCTTGCTCTCGAGCATGGCCTATCAGCTCTGCGATGCCCCTGCCGCCGGGGCGCCGCGGTTGTCAGCCCCGCCGGGCCACGATGACAACCTCACACTCTGCCGTGGAGTGAGTGCTTACTCGGTGTACTTCACAGAACTTGCCTTGTGACCTGCTGCCTCCGCCACTTCTGTGATTACCGTGCCCAGCCTGGATGTTGCTTTCGTGGTCATGGTGGTCGTCGCGCCTCCAACCTTGGTGATCCAGGCATGGGTGGTCTCGTTCTTCACTGCGTGCTTGGTTCTGCCGACTGCCTTGCCACTGGCCTTGGCTTTGGTAGCGTGTTTGCGGGGCCAGAGCCTCACGCTCCTCCACGTGGTGTACTCCCCGTTGGCGTGGCCGACGCTTGTCATGATTCTCTGCGTCAGGCGCGAACTGCGCAGCTGAGGCCAAGGCTTCGGCTCTTCTCTGCTCTCTCCCTTCCTCGGCCCGAGAGTATGTGTCCATGATGTCATAGAGCTCCCTAATCGTCCTCGGCTGCTTCCTATCTAGCTTGGCTGCCAGGTCCTCGTCACGTATTGCACGATATGCAGCGTCACACACGCTTTGATCGGTGATGTCACGGACTTGGCATTGGAGGTTGGAGAAGCGTTTGCGGAACGCCCAGATGGACTCGCCCGGTGCTTGCTTGAGAATGTTCAGATCCGAAGAGGTGACTTGTTTGTTTATGCTTCCCTGGAAGCGACTGTGTATTTGCTCGCAGAGGTGCTCCCACGAGTACACTGAGCTGGGAGGCAATGAGAGGTACCATGTGCGAGCTAATCCAGAGAGTACAAGCAGCAGACTTTTTGCCATCACCGCTTCGCCTCCTCCGGCAGCTGATACGGCAGCTTCGTACACACAAGTGTACTCAGTGGGGTCTGTCTCGCCATTGTACTTGGGGAGATCCGCCGGGCAAAACTTGTTTGGCCACGGGTTAGCCACGAGCCCTGAGCTGAGCGGGCTGAGCACATCCACGAGGTTGACGACCTCCGGCCGTGGCGGTCGAGCAGCAGGTGCAGCGGCCGGAGCTGGGATGCTGACATCGGGTGGGGCAGCTGGGCATACATGTTCTTTACCCGGGCGTCGACCTGGGTCTTGCACCCCTTGGTCGCTGGTGCCGGCCCCGGCATCGTGGAGGATTGCATGCGCTGTTTGTTGATTTCGTCCGATCTCTTCACAGAGTGGTTCGGTGCATGCTTGCGCGTTTGCCAACTCTTGGAGGAGTTCGTCGGCTGCTTGGTGATTGCGCCGGACGTTCTCCCGTGCTTCCGCTATGGCTTCTTCTTGTGGCTGACGAACAACATCAGCTCCGCCTTGGGCAGCCGCAAGCTGTGCCCGGAGCTCCACAGTTTCTCGAGCTAATGCCGCCGCCCGGAGGGCCTCGACTTGGGCCGCTTCTAGCTGGGCCTGGAACTGCTCTGCCTGCTGGGCTGCGGCCGCTACCTGCTACCTTAATACCTCCATCTCTCGCTCAGTGTAAGCGAGGGCCCCCGAGGTGTCTGGCCCGGTGGCCTGGGCATTGATAACAGGGGCGATGTCGTCGTTCGTCGCAGGGGTGGCCACGCGTGTTGTCGTCCTCACGGCGACTTGGGGGGCGCGCGCCGGGGTGCTTGGAACCAGGTCGGTGATGCTTGCGACCTTTCGCTTGGTTCCCTTCTTTGCCTTCGTCTTGGGAGGCATGCCTTCTTACTTTGCGATGGAGCACGCGTGTGGTGTTGAAGACCAAAACGCGCATGTCACGGTCGTCGGTGTTGTCTCCGGGCCTCCTCTTGATAGCATCTCAGATGACACGACTTCTTGCTCACTCCCCACAGACGGCGCCAACTGTCGTAGCTACGGGACTAGGCAGTGTACTTTAGGTACCCCCGATCGGTTACGTCGACCTCTGGGAGTACGGGAGAAGTACGAGCAAGTGTATTGTTCGCTGAGAGGGGGTGCACGGCGACGCTACCGGCGAGATGACGTGTGGAACACTCGTGTCGGGGATAAATGGAAACTCTCGTGTCGGAGCGAACTGAAAACTCTCGTACTGATTTCTGGGATTAGGGTTTATATCTGAGAAATCTGGATCCCCTTCTCTCTCCCCCCTGTGTCCTATTTACAGGGGTTGAGGGAGGGATGTGAGAGATTACAATTATGCCCCTTGGGCAACAATACGCCCACAAGGGTATTTTGGTCTTCTTACAAGAATCTTTATGGAATATTCAAATACTTTAATATCCTAATACTCGCGACTGTGGTGATGTGTTGTCCTGGGTGCTGGGGCGGAACGCGGCCTTGATGTCTGCCGGGACGAAGCACGGCCTTGGTGTCGTCGGTGATACCAGCGGAGTTTGTTGACGCCGAGTAAAACGTATCGACGCCGGGAGGGGGCTCTTAATGTTGTCAGGGAGAAGCCCATCGGTTCAGGGTAACGCGGGGACCCTTCCCCCAATAGTTGGGGTGTTGCCAAATTTTATGGTAATTTTCATAGAATTTTGCTGCATATAATATTTTGATAGTTCTTGCTCATTTTACTAAAATTTGCATGTTGTTGTAGATGGATCGATGGTGGATGTACACTGAGAATCGTGCCAGCAATGAGTACATCAAAGGCGTCTCGGCATTCTTATGAGTAGCCGAACAGTATAGTTTGAACAGAGGGGAGATGTGGATTAGCTGTCCATGCTGTCATTGTGAAAATTTGAAGAGCTTCACAAACCTTACACAGATCCAAACATATTTGATCAGGACAGGATTCATGAAGGGGTATGCATGTTGGACCAGCCACAATGAAGATCAGATCATAGTGGAAGGTCTGGCAAACATGGATGAAGGTAACGACATGGCTGATACTGTCAATAGCACACCTCTTGAGCGGACGCATGATGATGCATGTGCGTCACAAGAGGACGCGTCGCAAGACGACACGTCATCGCATGAAGATAACGAGTTAGATCAGATGATCTGAGATGTTAAAGAAAACTGTGAGAATGATCGGGAGTACAGGAAATTTGTCTGCTTATTGGAAGACTTGGAGAAACCAATGTACGCTGGCTGCAAGTTCACAAAGTTGTTGAGTGTTCTGGAACTGCTAAAACTGAAGGCTAGGAGTGGATGGACCGATAAGAGCTTCTCGTCGCTCCTAACTTTGTTAGGGGACATGCTTCCAAAGAGAAACCACATGCCGAAAACCACATACAGAGCTAAGAAGGCTCTTTGCCCTTTGGGAATGAAAGTACAGAAAATACATGCCTGTAGGAATGACTGTATCCTGTACCGTAAAGAGTATGTGAATTTGTGTATACGTCTGGTCCGCAAAGCTTCTCGATACAAGCATAAGAATGGCGGTGATGATGTCGAGGAAAGCATGGAGGTGAGGAAGGGACTCCTGTTAATGTTGACTGGTACTTGCCTATAATTTCCCATTTGAAGCGCTAATTTGCGAACCCTAAGGAGGCCAAACTGATGTGTTGGCACGCAGATGACGATGGTATGGCACCCAGATATGGTCAAGGAGGACGAATCCGGCCCTTCAGACATGGGACGGGCCGGGCTGACTACTCGGAGTCCGATTTCTACATGGGGGCGCCTCACCAGCTTGGAGTACAAGACACGAATTAATAACTGTCGGAGTATTATTCTGGCAATACTAATCATGAGGCGGCGTGAGCACAGCAAATCAGGATGGCTGCACACGGGAGACAGGATGTAGGCAGGTTCAGGCCCTCGCGGAGAGGTAATACCTTACGTCCTGTGTTTGGTGGTTGGTATTGTTTGTATCTCGAGTGCCGCAAGCCCTAGAGAATCGATCTCGAGAGGGCTTGAGCTATGAAACAATGGAGACTAGGTCAGATAGATTGGATGCCGATCGGAGGTCCCCTACCGGGCCTTATATAGCCGGCCGGGATAGGGTTACAGGAGTCCGGATCGGTTAACAGATTGATTTCCTATTCGGTTACAACAGATTCCGGGTATGCCGGACTAGTAATAGTCCTTGTCTTGTACTTCATGTTGACGAGGCACCCCCCGTGCTGGAGTCGGACTCCGAGTAGTCGGCCCGGCCCATCCCGTGGCTGGAAGGCCGGATTTGTCCTCCTTGATGATACCCGGGTGCCATGTCATCATCAGTAGCCCCCGAGTCCTTCACTATCTCACTGCTGCCGGCCTTCACCTCTGGATGAGCTTTCCGACTGGCTTCAGCTTGCTGGGAGATTGCGAAGGGCTAACTAGACTCCTACAAACAAGACAATTAAAGCCAAGTAACATTCATCCGTAAGGTAGGAATGTCAAGGCAGGTGAGCTATTAACGGGTAATCTCTGGTGGCACCCGGTCCATCCTTAGGGACAGGGACCAGCTAATAACCCAGCGTGGGGCATGCCATGAATCCCGACTGAATTCCCGAGTAGCATCCGGCCTTCCCGAGTGGGTTAAGGCCAGCTGGAATCCCCTGAAGGAATGCCTCTGAAACTCACGTCCGAACCAGAGAAAACAGACATGACGCATAGGTTCCTGAGTTTCGAAGTCTGATGCCGGGTCATTCCACTGAATCTGGGAATCTCAGTTACCAGAGCCTCCGAGACTTAAATGCTCGACAAGTCTGGGCGGAGAATCCGGCAGCTCCGAGTTGCTCAGCATCCGACTTGTGGCCTACGAGAGGCATGCCATTACTGTCCCTCACTCGGGTGTACTCAGTCGACTACGTTCCTGCTTGAGGCCAGCCTCTGATACCCTCTGTAGCCAAAGCGCCTGGTGCCGACTCTCTCTCGGTAGCCAGCTAGTGATTTACGAAAAATACGCTTTGGCCACCATATAGCGGAGACGTATTCCATCGGGTTGTAAAGCCTGAAAGGCTAACCGTCGGATCTCCCTTCATTAAGCCGCACGGATCGCGGCGCCGCCAGGTCGTGGGCGCGGAAAGGGTGCGACGTGGCCCACGAAACACGCGCGGGAGAAACTGAAAAGGTGCATCGTGGGGGGAGCGACGGATCCGGACACGTGCAGACGTGGGGAAGCCGAACCGTCGGCCCGCCCCATCATATTCCAAAGAATCCGCGGGTCTGACCCACGCACCCATTCGTCTTCTTCATTCTTCAGCGCCCGAACTCTTCGTCTTCCCAAATCCGCCCGCGCGCACTGCTCCTCCCAAAACCCTAACCCCCTCCTCAGCCACCTCGGATGCAATCCCCGCATTGGGAAGCCAACCCGACGGAAGCCGAAGAGGACGCCCTGGTGTGGAAGCTGCTGGGTGAAGAGGAGTCTCCCGTTAGTCCGATGGCCCCGTGGGTGAAGTCGACGGCGACAGACATTCGGCTGTCTATCCTCGTGCGGCTCGGGCTGCTGCCATCGAAAGAGTTGGTCGAGTGGCGCGCCGCCGCCGGGGAGACCATTCCTACCCCCGAACACCAGCGAGTTGGTCGTCCACGGCCCCTTCTTCGAGCGGGCGTTTTCCGTCCCGGCGCACCCATTCTTGCGGGGGCTGCTCTACTATTACGGGTTGGAGCTCCACAATCTCAACCTTAATAGCATCCTCCACGTCTCCTGCTTCATCACCCTCTGCGAGTGCTTCCTCGGCATCCAGCCGCACTTCGCCCTGTGGAAGCACCTCTTCATGGTGAAGCCACAGCCAAGCAGAGACAACCCGGCCGTAGTGGGTGGCGCCGGGTTCCAGCTGAGGTCGGGAACAGCGAAGAGCTACCCGGCTCCACCAATGTAGTCGTCGAACAAGGGCTGGCACGCCTACTGGTTCTACTGCGCCAACCCGGAGCCGTCGCTGCCGGCTTCTCGGGCCAGCCGCCGGTGATCAGGCCAAGCTGGTCGGACCTCCCACTCGAGAGGGAGCAGGACAGCGTCGCCGTCGTGATGGCGCAGCTCGAGGAAGCGATGAAGTCCGGGGTCACCGGGGCAGTCGTCGCCGCGACCTTCGTCCGGTGGCGGGTGCAGCCCGTCAAGCTGCGGGCGCACCCAATGTTCGAGTACACCGGCGAAGGTGACACGACCCGGGAATCCGCGAAAGAGCTCACGGAGGGCGAGGTCCAGGGCCGTCTCGAGAGGATCTTGGCTCAAGGGACGAACCTGGATTTCTCCGGGCGGCCGGCCCCTTTCTGCCGGGCGAACCCCCCGAGTGACGTAAGTACCCGAGTCCTGCCCTTTTGGTTCTTTCCCTATTTCTCCACCGAATCTTATTCAATGTCTGCCTTTGCATTTCGGCAGTTGCTGTTCGGCTTTTATTCCAAAGCTCCCCTCCCGGAGGATGAATTTTGGAACCAGCCGCAGTACGCCGATGTTCTGAGCGGCGGGGCGCCGCCGCCAGGAGCAGTCGGGGCTCCTTCTTCCGGCGCCGGCCACTCGGGGGGCGCCGGGCCTTCTTCTTCCGGCGCCGGCCAATCGAAGGGCACCGGGTCTTCTTCTTCTGGCGCCGGCCGCTCAAAGGGCGCCGGGTCTTCGAAGGGTGCCGGGCCCTCTAAGGCCCCACCAGTCGCTCCACCTCGTCCTCCCCCGCCGAGCACGCCCGCCCAGGAGGAAGACGAGGACTCGGACGACATCAGCGCCTTCCTAGTGAGGAGACGGAGGCGGCCGGCGGGCACCTCTCAGAGGGGACGGAGCGGCTCCACCGCCGGCTCGACCGTCGTTGAGAGGGGCGCCGCCTCGCCAGAACGGGGCGGCTCTGCTCCCCGTACCAGCCCGGTGGCTCCATCTGCCGCAGGGACCAGGCCGACGGGACAGGAGGACGCCGCCGCTGGTGCCGACCCGGAGGCGCCAACTGCTACTGAGTCTGCCCCGGCGGAGCAGGAGGGCTCCGCCGCTGATGCTGATCCCGTGGCGCCGACCGCCACGGGGGCTACGCCAGCGGAGCAGGAGGGCTCCGCCTCTAGCACTGTTCCGGCAGCGCCGGTCGCCGCCTCGAGTGAAACTTCTCGGGCGGCCGAAGACGACACTCCCCCAGGCCGGGGGGAGAAGAGAGATGCCAGCACCGCCTTCGGGGCACCCGGCGAGTCGGGGACCTCGCCGGCTCCGGCTGTCGCCGCACCTGGGCAGCGAGCCGCGGGGGCCCGGAAGCGCATCGCCGTCCCCCGATCCTCGAAGTAAGTGTTGGGCCGACTGCCTATCTGACTTTTGTTTCTTTACCTTCTGACATGGTTGGTCTTGCCTCTGCATGACTCGGAGGGTGGGGGACATCCTGAAGGCGCCCCTGAGTGGCCCAGGGTCCAGCCAAGGCGGAGATCCCCCAGCATCGGACGCCCGGGCCTCATCACCTCCGCCTGCGGTGACTTCCTCGCCTCCCCGGCCGCCGTCGCCTCAGCCCGCGAGCACTCCCCAGCCGTCCTTCGAGCAACCCGGCGTGCAGCCCACCTCACCGGTCGCTCCTCAGGAGGAAACCTCCCCTGGAGCCTTGGTGCCGGTGGGGTCTGCGGGTGCCAGCCGGGACGCGGAGATGGCGGAGGGCGCGAGTCCCGGCGTGCCCTTGCCTATGCAGGAGTTCAGCGCGGCTCCACCTTCAAGACCATGCTCCGAGCTGGTACGCCGACCTCTCCGAGTCCGGGAAACGGACCCGGGGCAGCCGACTTCGACGGTGCGGGAGGTCGACGACGTCGAGGAGGAGAAGGAGTGGCAGGCGGCTGTGGACGTCGCTGCCCAGATCGGGGAGATTCTCCCCGCCCTGCTAAAGGCAGCGGAGGAGGGAGCCAACCTGCTGAACGGCAGGCTGCGTCCTTTGATGGAGGTGAGTCGTTTTTGCCTTCGTAGGAGTATGTCCATAGGAAGTAGCCCCCGGGCCTCTGCCCGACTAGGTTAGTCGGGCGGAGGGCCCTTCGCTTTTTCCCTTGTAGTCTTCACGTTGGGTGCACGAACAGTGCACCCAGGGGGTGTAGCCCCCGAGCCTGCGTTCGACTAGGATAGTCGGGCGGAGGGTGTAGTTGTCTCCTCCTTTTTTTTCAGTCTAACTCTGGGTGCACGAACAGTGCACCCAGAGGGTGTAGCCCCCGAGCCTCTGCTGGGTCCTTGGGACCAAGTGGAGGGTTTCAACAATCTTCCCGGGTGACCTTATTGTGTTGTCATTTCCTTTATGCAGAATCTGAACCAGCGGTCGCAGAACAAGACCGCCTTTCTCCAAGACCGACTGCCCGTCCTCGAACGCCTGGAACTGCGAAAGTCCGAGTGGGACAAGATGTCCGCGAGTCGGCAGTCGGCGGAGGACGCGGCCCGCAAGCGCGGAGCGGAGGTTGTTGTCCTGCAAGCGGGCATTTCGCAGGAGATCGCCAAGACCCGAGGTGAGTGCGACGAGTGATTTGCTGCCCCGCGCTGTCGCATTTTTGTCTTGCTGACAGATTGTCGCTTGCAGCCGCCGAAGAAGAAGTTGCAAGGCTGAGGGCGGAGCTCGAGGCGATGACGACCCGCGCCCGGGACCTGGACGCCGCCAAGGAACAGGCGGGGAAGATTGAGGAGGCGCTCTCGGCGGAGAAGGCTCGTGCGGAACAGCTCGGGCGGGAGGCCGAGTCTGCGGCCAAGAAGGCTGCCGACTCGGAGGCGGCGCTCTTGGCGGAGAAGACCCACGCGGAGCAGCTCGGACGCGAGGCCGAGTCGGCGGCCAAGAAGGCTGCTGACTCGGACGCGGCTGCCGAGGCCGCAAAGAAAGCTGCCGCAGCGGCGGAGTCTGGTGAGTGCCAGTGTTGACTTTGGTTTTGTTTCGGCCTGCTGGTCATGTTGCTCATGCTTGTTTTTTTTGCTGCAGAGTCGAAGACGTGCCTCGAGAAATCCCGTGGGATGGTCGAGTCACTGCTGAAGGCGGGGCAGGCGGCGTGCGGCGCCGTCTGGCCGGACGAGACGGCCCCGAACTCCGTCGCGGCGGTCGCCGAGCGTCTAAGCCAAGTGCCCGACCAAGTGGCGAGCATCGAGTCGGAGGGCGCGCGGATGGGGGCCTACATAGTCCTGGCAGTGGCGCGGTCCCACTACCCGTTGCTGGATATGCAGGCAATCGGGGAGGGGTACGCTGCTGATTTCCCGGAAGAAGACATTCCGGAGATGATGCGGTCCGTTGAGTCCACCATCGACTCCCTCATAAAGCGGTCGGGCCTGTAGAAGATAGGAATAGCTGTAAACTGCTCGGGCTAGCCGAGTAGAGTTTGTAAAGGGCTCGGGGATGCCGAGTGAGATTTGTATGCACTCGGGATGCCGAGTGTTTTGGTTGTGCACTCAGGATGCCGAGTGACGTATGTAAATACTTTCTGGTTTAACAAGTAAGTTTTAAAATCATCGTGAAAAGACTTGTGTTCCTGTGTATTTGAGTTTGTTCGTTTTTGCTCTTCGCCAACCCGTCGTAGCCTCCTTTGCGTAGGGATTAGCCGTTGGCGTGTGTCCCGTGTAGCGTAAGGGTGCGGCGTAGACCGGCGATTGGAGTCAAAGAGTTAACGTTAGACTTTATACACAGTACTTAAGCATTTTCGCGAATGGCAGCAAAGCCGAGCGTGCGCCGAGTACCCGCTACGAACGGGCGTAGCAGGTCAGTCAGGAAAAAGAGATGCTTTTTAAATGGAGCAAAAGAAAACTCTTTATTCATGTTTCCAATACACTTATAAGAAAAAAGTCAGGCGTAGAAACAACGTAGCTGTTCTATGTTCCATGCGTTGGTGAAGATGTTGCCGCCGCTGTCCTTCAGTCGGTAAGCCCCCGGGCGCAGTACCTCAGCGATTATATACGAGCCCTCCCATGGCGGTGATAGCTTATGCTGCTCCTTGTTTGACTGGACTCGGCGCAGAACCAGGTCGCCGACGTTGAACGAGCGCCCGCGTACGTGCCGGCTGTGATAGCGCCACAGGGCCTGTTGGTATTTAGCCGACCGAAGGAGAGCAACCTCGCGGGCTTCTTCGAGCTGGTCGAGGGCGTCGTGCCAGGCTTCTTCTGACTCGGCCTCACTGAAGGTACGGACGCGCGGGGACCCGTACTCTAGGTCAATCGGGAGGATGGCCTCAGCGCCGAAGACCATGAAGAAGGGTGTATAACCGGTTGACCGGTTAGGCGTGGTCCGAAGGCTCCAAAGTACTGATGGTAGCTCGGCTGCCCACTTGCCCGCAAATTTGTTCAGTCGCTGGAAAATCCGAGGCTTGAGGCCTTGAAGTATTAAGCCGTTGGATCGCTCGACTTGCCCGTTGGTGCGTGGGTGTGCCACGGCGGCAAAGTCGAGGCTGATGTTGTAGTCATCACAGAATTGGAGAAAAGCTCATCCGGTGAACTGGGTGCCGTTGTCCGTGATAATGCTGTTAGGTACGCCGAATCGGAAGACAATGTCCCGAACAAACTCGACGGCCTTGTCAGCAGTTATCATGGCAACCGGCTTGGCTTCGATCCACTTTGTGAACTTGTCGACTGCGACGAAGAGGTGCGTGTAGCCCCCGGGGGCCTTCTTGAGAGGGCCGACCATGTCCAGACCCCAGACCGCGAAGGGCCAGGTGATCGGGATAGTCTGGAGAGCCTGAGCCGGCAGGTATGTCTGTCGGGCGAAATGCTGGCACCCCTCGCAGGTACGGACAATGTGTTCCACGTCTGACACGGCAGTCAGCCAATAGAAACCCTACCGGAAAGCCTTCCCGACTAGTGATGCGGGCGCCGCATGGTGTCCACATACTCCCGAGTGGATCTCACGCAGTAGCTGCTTTCCCTGGTCGTCGGGTATGCACCGTTGGAGGATCCCGGAGGTACTCTTCTTGTAAAGCTCACCGTCGACGATAACGAAGGCCTTGGCACGTCGCGCAATATGACGTGCCTCGGTTTGGTCCGGCGGGAGGGTATCCCGTAAGAGATAGTCTAGGAAAGGTGTTGTCCAGTCGGAAGTGACAGTGAGGACCTCTGATGGAGGCTGCTGGGTAGTGTCACTCTCCGGGACTTGTTGTTCTTCGGTCTCGGGCGTCGTGTCTGCCTTGATAGAAGGGGTGTGCAACTCCTGGAGGAAAACTCCAGTCGGGATGACGTCCCGACTAGACCCTAGTTTGGCGAGTGCATCTGCATCCTCGTTGTCTCAGCGTAAGACGTGGGTGATTTCGAGGCCGTCGAACTTGGCTTCGAGCTTGCGCACTTCTTGGCAGTAGGCTTCCATGGAGGGGTCTCGGCACGACCAGTCCTTCATGACCTGCCGGACTACCAGTTCCGAGTCTCCGCGCGCCAGGAGCCGGCGGATCCCGAGTGAGGCAGCAAGTCGAAGACCGTGAAGCAAAGCTTCATACTTGGCAACATTGTTGGATGCCGGGAAGTGGATCTGTAGTGCGTACTTGAAGCGCTTGCCTTTGGGAGAGATGAGCACAACGCCAGCCCCCGCGCCCTGGAGCATCAGAGAGCCGTCGAAATAGAGTGTCCAGTGCTCAAGGTCGACGACGGAGGGTGGGGACTGGACTTCTGTCCACTCGGCCATGAAGTTGGCCAGAGCCTGAGACTTGATGGCCGTGCGGGGGGCGTAGACTATGCTGAAAGCCATTAGTTCCATCGCCCACTTGGCGATCCTGCCCGTGGCATCGTGATTGTTGATGACATCGGAGATCGGGAAGGAGCTGACCACCGTAATGGGGTGGCCCTGGAAGTAGTGGACTAACTTCCGCGATGTTATGAACACCGCATATATTATTTTCTGGATCTGGGGGTACCGCGCCTTGGACTCGGAGAGGACTTCACTGATGAAGTAGACCGGGCGCTGTACTTTTTGAATATGACCGGGCTCGGGGCGTTCCACGACCAAGACCGTGCTGACTACCTGAGTAGTCGCTACGACGTAGAGAAGCAGTGGCTCGTTGGGCATGGGAGACGCCAGCACCGGGGGGGTAGTTAAGAACTTCTTCAAGCCATCCAGGGCGTCCTGGGCCTCGGATGTCCAGGTGAAGGTCTCCGACTTCTTCATGAGCTTGTAGAGGGGCATGGCTTTTTCTCCGAGTCGGGAGATGAATCGGCTGAGAGCTGCCATGCACCCGGTTAGCCTTTGGACGTCTTTGAGGTTCCTTGGTTGGGCCATCCTGAAGATGGCATCGATCTTCTCCGGATTGACCTCGATTCCTCGTTCGAAAACGATGAAATTGAGTAGCTTGCCCGAAGGGACCCCGAATACACACTTTTCGGGATTGAGCTTCATGCTGAATCTCCTAAGGTTGGAGAAGGTCTCTCCCAAATCATTCAGGAGGTCTTCTTTTTTCTGGGACTTGATCACCACATCGTCGACGTAGGCTTGCACGTTCCGGCCGATCTGCGACTGAAGGCAGCGCTGAATGCACCATTGGTACGTAGCGCCTGCATTCTTGAGTCCGAAGGGCATGGAGACGTAGCAGAAAGCGCCGAATGGAGTGATGAAAGATGTCTTGATCTCGTCATCCTCCTTCATCTTGATCTGGTGATAGCCCGAGTAAGCGTCGAGAAAGCACAAAACCTCGCACCCGGCCGTGGAGTCAACCACTTGGTCGATGCGGGGGAGAGTGAAGGGATCTTTGGGACATGCCTTGTTAAGGCTAGTATAATCAACACACATCCTCCACTTTCCATTCTTTTTGCGAACAAGAACTGGGTTCGCTAACCAGTCGGGATGATACACTTCTCTAATAAAGCCAGCTGCTAGAAGCTTGGCTATTACTTCTCCTATGGCCTGATGCCTATCCTCAGCGAATCGGCGCAGGCGCTGCTTGACCGGTTTAGCGTCCGGTCGGACGTTCAGAGAGTGCTCGGCAGCCTCCCGTGGAACCCCGGGCATGTCGGAGGATGTCCATGCAAAGATATCCCGGTTATCCTGGAGGAAGCTGACGAGCGCGCTTTCCTATTTATCGCCGAGTGCAGTCCCGATCTGCGTTGTCTTCGAGGGGTCCTTGGGATCGAGCTGGATCGGCTTGGTGTCCCGCGCCGGCTAAAAGGATGTCGACGTCGAAGCCTTCTTGGCCGGGGGTGCTTCCTCAACCACGGCCGTCTTGAGGTCGGCGAGCGTAGCCTCGGCGATCTGGGCCGCGGCGAGGTTGCAATTTTCCAGGTCGCACGTGTAGGCGTGCTGGAAACTGCTTTGCACCGTGATTACCCCATGGGGGCCCGGCATCTTGAGCTTCAAGTAGACATAGCTGGGGACAGCCATAAATTTGGCATAGCAGGGACGACCCAGGATGGCATGGTATGATCCTAGGAAGTCGACGACCTCGAAGGTGAGGATCTCGGTCCGGAAGTTGTCGGGAGTGCCAAATATAACGGGCAGGCTAACCTGCCCGAGTGGACTCGCCATCTTGCCGGGTACCACCCCGTGGAAGGGGGCACCAGTCGGCTTGATCTCGGAGCGAGAAATCTTCATGTCGTCGAGTCCCGCCGTCCATGAGGACCTTGGTGAGATGGATGCCGCAAACGATCGGGTCTACCACCAAGGGGAATCGTCCTGGCTGGGGTATGTAGTCGAGGTGATCCGCGCGTCTAAATGAAATGACGGACTCGGACCATCGCAGGTACTTGGGCACGGCCGGTTCCACTGCGTTGACCTCTCGATCGATAATCTTTTGGCGACGCTTGGACTCGTAACCGTTTGGTCCACCGAAGATCATCAAGCAAGCGGTCTCTTTCGGGAATTCATCACCACCGTCCTGAGGGGGCTCCTTCTTGCCCTTATTGGGGACGTATGGCTTGTTCAAATTCTTCAAGAGGTTGCAGTCACGCGCCAGATGATTGGACTTGGGTCCATGGAAGTGACACGGCTGGCTCATCATCTCTTCGAAGGTCGCATTGGTGCGCTGAGGACGACGCGGCGGGGCGCGCTCAGCAGCAGCAATGAGATCTCCTCCTTTACATTTCCGGTGCTTCTTTCTGGATGACTCGGGGTGAGCTTCCCGACTGGGGGACTCGGACGCCTTGCCCTCGCCTCTTCCCTTGTCGTCCCGAGTAGCACTGCGGACGGCCTCTTTGCCGGTGGCGAAGTTATTGGCTATGTCAAAGAGCTCACGCGTAGTTTGGGGATTCTTACGCGCTATCTTGTGGATAAGGTCGGTGCTCCGAACTCCCTTGGAGAAAGCGGTGATGACGTCGCCCTCCCGGATCTCGGGCAAAGAGTTCTTCTTCTTGGAGAAACGCTGGATGTACTCACGGAGAGTCTCATCCGCCTCTTGTGTATAACTGTGGAGATCCCACGCGTTCCCGGGCCGATTGTAAGTGCCCTGGAAGTTTCTCACAAAGAGGGTCTCGAGGTCGCTCCATGTATGGATGCACCCCGGAGGTAAGCTGGTGAGCCAGGCTCGCGCTGAGTCGGCCAGGAAGAGCGGCAGATAGTGGATCGCGACGTAGTCGTTCCCACCATTGGTTCTGCACGTCGTGTGATAGTCCGCCAGCCAGATGTCCGGCCAGGTCTCACCCGTGTACTTGTCGATGCCGGTGATCCGGAATCGGGACGGGAAGATGACACTGCGGATACGGGGACCGAATGCTTTCAGACCCGAATATCCCATTCTGGAGGAAGTCGGGGGACGCCCCCGACTGGTGGCGCCGCTGTCGCCGCGGTGGCTGCCGCGATCGTCTCTCCTGGAACCGTGATGAGCACTTCTTTCAGCGTCCGCTGGGTTCCTTGGTCCGAGTCGATCGCGGACCGGTACCGCTTGACGGGCGTTTCTGTCTTCATCCTGACGGGCGCGGTTTCTGGCGACTATGGTGCCTCGAGCGTCGCGATTGGGGCCGAGTCGCTCATGAACCGCTCCCGCCGGCTGACGTCGGTCGGGGCTTGCTCATCGTCCACCCATGACCGGTGGAGGAGTAGAGCGCCGACTCCTTGCCCCTGCTGAGGAGCCAGCGTGATCTTCTGAAGCTTCGGCATGCTGGAGGGCGGTTTCCTCCAGCAGAACGCGGAGTCGCCGAAGTTCGTCATGCCCCGGGTTACCCTCGGGGATCTCAATGGCGCGTGCCGCCACCGTGGCTGCGACGATGTTGTGACTCGGGAGAGGGAATATAGGGACCCCTTCCTTTTCGCGCATGCGGAGCTCATTGTGGACTTGGCGTCCTCGAGCCCTCATGCCGTCGTTGCACCGTTGTTCGTCACGCTGGCGAGCGAGCCGAGTTTGTTGCTCGATCAATTCTTCCTCCTTGGCAAGGAGTCGGAGTCGGGTGGCTTCGAGCTCAGCCGGTGTTTGTTCCACAATGGGGATCTCTTGGCCATCACCGTCATCTGGCGAGTCGGCGTTGGCCATGAAGACCTCCCGGGACGGATGGTGGCTGCCAGAGCTCTCGTAATCGTCCGAGTAGTACTCGAGGACGGGGAGAAGAGAGTCGATAGCCCCTACCAGTCGGGATCCGAGTGCGAACTCATGCGCAGCAAACGGATCTGGTTTCGGCGAAGCCTCTTCCCGGGGGAGAGGGGCCGAAAGCGTGGGCTCAGGGAGAGTCCCATGCTGAAGAGCTGATGAAGCCTCTGCTGATCGGGACGTCGCCGAGTAACAGAGGTGGAGCTGGCCGATCTTGTCGGCGATGAAGTTCAACTTCCCGAACTAGAAAAGTTGGCCAGGATCCGGGACAGCGCTCATGAAAGCGAATCTCATGATGCTTCCCGGGACGAAGACGTTGCGGCTGTTGACGAAAGCCATCCCGATTCGTGTAGATGGATCTATGCGCAACCCCCTACCTAGCGCGCCAACTGTCGGAGTATTATTCCGGCAATACTAATCATGGGGCGGCGTGAGCATAGCATGGCTGCACACGGGAGACATGATTTAGGCAGGTTCAGGGCCTCGCGGAGAGGTAATACCTTACGTCCTGTATTTGGTGGTTGGTATTGTTTGTATCCCGAGTGCCGCAAGCCCTAGAGAATCGATCTCGAGAGGGCTTGAGCTATGAAACAATGGAGACTAGGTCAGATAGATTGGATGCCGATCGGAGGTCCCCTACCGGGCCTTATATAGCCGGCCGGGATAGGGTTACAGGAGTCCGGATCGGTTAACAGATTGATTTCCTATTCGGTTACAACAGATTCCGGGTATGCCGGATTGGTAATAGTCCTTGTCTTGTACTTCATGTTGACGAGGCGCCCCCGTGCTGGAGTCGGACTCCGAGTAGTCGGCCCGGCCCATCCCGTGGCTGGAAGGCCGGATTCGTCCTCCTTGATGATACCCGGGTGCCATGTCATCATCAATAACTACCCGGGATACCCGGGTGTTAGTTGTAACCGATTAAGAGATCAATCTGTAAACTGATCCGGACTCTTGTAACCCTAATCTGGTCACCTATATAAGGCCGGACAGGGATGTTTGGAGGGGAGAAAGGCTTTTGGATAGTTGATCTCCTAGCGTAAACACATACCCTCATACGGGATACAGTCAATGCAATCCACCAAACACAGGACGTAGGGTATTACCTCTCTTCGAGGGCCTGAACCTGTCTAAACATTGTCTCCCGTGTGCACCCATCTAGATCTTCTGTGCTCACACCTCCCCGTATTCATTATTGCCGGATTAGAACACTAACAGTTGGCACGCCAGTCCCCCGAGTCTGCATCGGCGGTTTTTTGCTTCCTCCTCTTCATGATGAGGGGAGAGTTATCTTCTTCCTCCTTCTCCTCCTCGGGGGCTGGTGCACTTGGAGGAGGGGCGCTGGGCTCTTTCGCCGCCGCAGCTTTTCCCTTCGATGCCCCGGCTCCGGAGGAGGACGAGCTGGCTACACCCTGCGCTGGCGGCCTGCCGCTGGGAACATCGGCGTACTGCGGCAAATTCCAAATCTCCTTCTCCAGAAGGGGAGCGTTAGAAGTGAACCCGAAGATAGAAAACACAGGAATAACCCGAATCAGATTCGGCAGTATTGCGACTCGCGGATAAGAAGAGTCGGGGGGTTGATTGCTTACCTAGCTCAGGGGATTTGATCTGCTCAAGGGCGGAGGCCGCCCGGAGAGGTCCAGATTCGTTCCCTGGGCCATGAGCTTCCCGACTCGGCGTCAGAGTTCATCCTCCAGGAGTTCCTCGGACGACTCCCGGGTCGTGCCCTGCTCGCCGGCGTACATGTACATCGGGTAAGCCCTCAGCTTCGCGGGTTGCACTTGCCACCGGACGAAGGTGGAGACGACGAAGACCCCGGTCACCCCGACTCTGATCGCCTCGGCAAGCTGCGACATGATGACCATGTTTCCGTCCAGCTCCCGGTCCAGTGGCGGCTTAGACCAGCTCGGTTTTACCTCCGGGGGCTGACCCACGAACGCCGGGAGCAACGGCGCGGGATTGGCACAGTAGAACCAATCCGCGTGCCATCCCTTGTTGGAGGTCTGTGCCGGCAGATCCAGATAATGCTTCGTCGCCCCGGGCCTCAGTTGTAACCCGGCACCTCCCACCACAGCCGGGCTGCCCTTGCTCGGTTGCGGCTTCACGACGACTAGCTGCTTCCACAATGCAAAGTGCGGCTCGATGCCGAGGAAGCACTCACACAGCATGATGAAGCATGCGACGTGGAGCAGACCGTTGGGGTTGAGGTTGTGGAGCTCTAGGCCGTACTAGTAGAGCAGCCCCCGCAAGAAGGGGTGGATGGGTACAGAGAAGCCTCGCTGGAAGAAGGAGCTGTGGACGACCATCTCTCCCGTGTTCGGGGTGGGGAATTCCTCCCCCTCTCCGGCGGCGCGCCACTCAACTAGTTCCTTTGGCGGCAGCACTCCCGCCTTCACCAGAGCTTGCAGCCGGGACTCGGTCGCTGTCGACTTCATCCAGGGAGCCATCGGGTCGACGGGGAAGCTCTCCTCGCTCAAAAGCTTCCACACTAATGCGTCTTCCTCCGCTTCGTTTGGATTTGCTTCCCACTCTAGGGTGTGCATCCAGTGCCAGCGGAGCAGATCTAGGGTTTCGGAATGCGGCGGCGTTCTCAACCGGATGGGTGCAAGGAAGACGAAGGGGTTTTTGGGCGTGAAGAAAACAAAGCATGCAACGGAAGGCATGAATGGACCCCGCCGCTTTCCCGATCTTAAAAAGGGGGACGGTTCGGGCGGTGCGACCCTTCCGCTCCCACGCACGTATGATATTCCCGCGTCCACGACACACCTCTTCAGATTCCACTACGCGGAGTAACGGCGCACGTCGTGACTCTTCAGTGCCCACGACGCAGCATCGCCGCAATCTGCACCATTCAACAAAGAGGATCCAACGGTCGGCCTTCCGGGGTTGAATAGCCGTTTGGAATACACCTCCATAAAGAGCAATCATAACGTGCTTCCAACAAGCCGCTAGTCGGTCACCGATTAACTCGGAACTGAACGTTACGGTTTTTAAAGGGTTTCAAGGATTGGCCTCCAGCACGAATACAATCACTTGAATACACCTGAGTGAGGGGCAGTTAAGGCGCGCCTTCAGCAGGCCGCGAGTCGGACGCCGAGCAACTCGGAGCCACCGGTTTCTTCACCCGGACTTCCCGTGAAGCTTCGCTCTGGGATTTTTGGGATCCGGAATTTCTGGATTCAGTGGAATGTCTGGGTATCGGGCTTCGTCACTCGAGAACCTATGCGCCGTAACTTGTGTTCTGGTTCTGACACGGATTTCGGAGGCATTCCCTCAGAGGGACGCTAGCTGGACCCAAGCCACTCGGGAAACCAGGTGCTACTCGGGAATTCAGTCAGGATTTATGGTATGGGCTATCAGCCGGTCTCTGTCCCTCAAGATAGATCAGATACCACCAGGATTTACCCGCTATTAACTCATCTGCCACGATATTCCAGCCTTACGGGTAAATATTACCCGGCTTGTTATCGTCTTTTCCACAGGAGTTCTATGAGTCCCTCACAATCTCCCTGCAATCGATAAGGAGGTGCGCTCATGCGGATATCACCTGGGAAACTTGCTCAAGGGAGAAGGAGGACAGCAGCCAGATCATGAAGGACTCGGGGGCTACTGACGATGGTATGGCACCTAGATATGGTCAAGGAGGACGAATCCGGCCCTCCGGACATGGGGCAGGCCGGGCCGACTACTCGGAGTTCGATTTCTACCTGGGGACGCCTCACCAACTTGGAGTACAAGACACGAACTAATAACTACCCAGGATACCTGGGTGTCAGTTGTAACCGATTAAGAGATCAATCTGTAAACTGATCTGAACTCTTGTAACCCTAATCTGGTCGCCTATATAAGGCCGGACAGGGATGTTTGGAGGGGAGAAAGGCTTTTGGATAGTTGATCTCCTAGCGTAAACACATACCCTCATACAGGATACAGTCAATGCAATCCACCAAACACAGGACATAGGGTATTACCTCTCTTCGAGAGCCTGAACCTGTCTAAACATTGTCTCCCATGTGCACCCATCTAGATCTTCTATGCTCACACCTCCCCGTATTCATTATTGCCAGATTAGAACATCGACAGCAGATGAGTGTAGAGATGATGGAATGTTGAGACACCCAGCAGATTCTTTAAAATGGAGAAATATTGACAGGAGATATGCTATGTTCGGCACAGAGGCGAGGAATATAAGGTTCGGGCTGAGCACTAATGGAATGAACCCCTTCGGTAACATGAGTAGCCGACACAACACTTGGCCCGTGAATCTATGTATGTATAACCTTCCGCATTGATTGTGTATGAAGAGGAAGTACATCATGATAGCAATACTTATCCAAGGTCCGAAACAACCTGGTAACAACATTGATGTGTACATTGCCCCAGTGGTGGATGATTTCAAACTTCTTTGGGATGAAGGCTTAAAAGTATGGGATGCGCACCTAAAGGAAAACTTCACATTACACTACATGTTGTTCATTACCATCAATGATTATCCTGCCAACGGTAACTGTTAGGGCCAAACTATCAAAGGGAGCAATGCATGTGTTCAATGCCTAGTTGATATAGCAAGTAGGTGGCTAAAACACTCTAAGAAAACTAAAGGATCAAGATGTCGGCCTAGAGGGGAGGGGTGAATATGCGACTAAACAAATTTAATCCAATGTTAATCAAATCTTTCACTTTTGCGGAATTAAACTTGATTGATTAGCAAAGATGAAAATATTTAATATGTGTACTTAAATATACTAAGCAAGATAAATATGAGCAATATAAAAGTACTTGCAAAGTAAGTGTGGAATTGAATAAGAAAGAGACAAAGATTTGTTACCGTAATTCGGATCCTTGGGGGAATCCTACGTCTCCGTTTGGGAAGCTCGATCACACGTGATCAAGAGCCAGCTCTCTCTCAAGCCTTTATCCCTCGAGGACACTCTTGCGTCTCCTTGACTTATTCTTGGTGATTTTTTCCTCTCGGAGGCGAATCCTGGCCTTCACAAACTTCTAGAGGCTCACCACAAGGATGGGAGCTCTCAAGGACTCCTAGCCATCTAGGAGACCCCAATCTCCAAGAGTAATAAGCGCGTCGATTTGCTTGGAGATGAACTCAATTGCTCTAATGCTCAACACTTTGAATATCCTCACTCTTTTGGATCTCTCTCTCAAGAACAAGAGCTCTTAGCTTTGGAGGAGGAGAAATGGCTCTCTTGAGTGCAGCGAATGACTTTGGCAAAGAGTTGGAAGTGACTAGGGAAGGAGGGGTATAAATAGACCACCCACAAAAACTAGCCGTTGGAGTTTGATTTTACACATCCGGAGATTCCGGGCAAACAAGTCCGGACACTCCGGATGTACAAATTTCCAATGGTCACAAAACACGTTCTGCGTCCGGACACTTCGGGTAGGCCGGACACTCCGGACACCTACCCGAGAGTGGACCATCCGGGCATTGGACACCCGGACATTCCGGGCAATGCCGGATACTCCGGGTATTGGACACTCAGACATTCCGGACAAGTCCGGATACTCCGGGAACCTACCCGAGAGTCGCCCATCCGGGCATTGGACACCCGGACATTCCAGGCTTGGCCAGATACTCCGAGTACCTACCCGAGAGTATACTTCTTAGCACCAAAACACTCGGACATTCCGGCCCGGGGCCAGACACTCCGGATATTCAAAGGAAACTAGGTTTTGGCTAAGTGTACGTGAAAAATTTGTGTCTCCAACAGATAAGATTGTTGAGCAATTGAGCACTGAGCTTTCTCATCAGCATGTCGACACACCCCTCTTTATAGTACGGCGTTCCTATACTCAAAAGAAATAGATCGAAACCTCATATAGAATAAAATCCTTAAAGATCTTCAATAAAACATACGCCGTCTTCTTTTCTTTACCTTTTTAGGGGTCGTCAATGCCGATTGTTCTTCACAAGGGGACTAAAACCTGATTGTGCACTCATTGAAAATGTTAGTCCCTTAATCGTTCGTCATCTAACACCAAAACACAATTAGGGGCCTAGATGCACTTTCAAAAACAGTGTACATGCGTCATCGTAGTACAAGGGATCACCGTTACTGCAGGATAAGACATGAATTCGATGAAACCGTTGAGAAAGGCTCAGCTCCACATATTTTTAGCGGCACTGAGATCCACGGTCAGGTTAAAGACCTGAAAGTCGTGCTTGGAAAAGGGATGTTTAAAAGGCGAGGTACAGCGAAGAAAAAGAAGCCTGTTGAGAAGATCATCTGGAAGAAGAGATCAATATTCTAGGACCTCTCTTACTGGAAGTATCTAGAAGTGCGTCACAGCATCGATGTGATGCACGTAGAGAAGAATATGTGCGATAGCATAATGGGTCTCTTATTGTCATGCCTGACAAAACAAAAGATGGTCTGAACGCACGGCTAGACATGGAAGATATGAGAATCCAACCAGAGTTAAGACCGCAGAAAAGAGCAAACGGAAAGACGTTCCTTCCGCCTGCTTGTTACATCCTTTCCAAGCCAGAGAAGACTGAATTATGTGATTGCTTGCATGGTATCAAGGTTCCATCCGACTACTCCACCAACATCAAGAGACTTGTTTCAATGGAAGATCTAAAATTAATTGGCATGATTGCCATGTGTTTATGACACAGATGCTCCCGTTTGTAATTAGGAATATTCTTCCACCAAATGAGCGGTGGACTCTGACGAAGCTGTGTGGTTTCTTTAACACACTTTCTAAGAAGGTGAATAGTCTTGATGAACTAGATGGTCTACAAGATGGGGTGGTGAAGACTCTATGCGAGCTCAAGATGTTTTTCTCTCTGTTGTTCTTTGATGTCATGGTTCATCTCATAATTCACCTAGTGCACGAAGTAAGGATGTGCAGCCCTGTGTTTCTTCGTGGCATGTACCCATTCGAGCGCTACATGAGAATTTTGAAGCACTATGTTCGGAATCGATCTCACCCTGAGGACAACATCATCGAAGATTGTAATCATCCACCTACACATATTAAGATTTAGTACACATATGCAAATAGCAGAAATCATATAACTTAACATCCTTCCACCCTGAAAAGCTCTTTGGATGGAGCGCTATGGAGGCCTCATAGGACATTTTACAGCAATCAGGATGTGACACACCGCCCACTCTCCCACCCAGCACCCCCCTCCCCCCATCTCTTTTCTGTACCTCATTGTCTCCGACACCTCTTCTATCACAGTCCTCAGCCTTTACCTTGACGTCCTCCTCCTTGATCAAGCAAGCTATATTGGCCCTTCCATTGGTGTGGACACCCTCCTCCAGATCCTCTCATGTCCCCTCGCACGGCGGCGTGGACGCAGAGGCTCTCGGCTCTATAAGTATGAAGAAATACCTTGGTTGATACAATATATCATTTGAAAGTCATACAAATAGAGTTTTGCTAAGGTACATCCTCTTTATATAAGTTTATGACTTTCGATGCAATTCCTCGAAATTCCACCTTATGTATAAAGGGTAGTATAGACTTACACCTTTGGATTCAAAGCCATGTTTAAAGTCAGCCTCCGTAGATAGAGGGTCTCGTGGGTTGCATAGCAGTTCTTAGATTCAGTGTGCACGCTTTACAGAGTTGCAAGAAAAACAATTGAAATGACGCAACGTACTAGTTTATGAGTTCTAGAATTTTTTTACCCATTTATGAAGAGAAGGTAACGTCACAAACGTGTCATCACAATCAACTCATCTATTATGATCTTTCTAAGCAAATAAAAAATTAGCTCATTATATCAATTCAAATCCATTTAACAAAAAAAATTATTAATCTCATTCACCTAACCAAACGGGCATTTGGATGGCTCCATACTTACCAAGATGGATGGCCATCTCCCATTCAAGTTGGTTCAGTCAACCAAATGATGTCTTAGTTTTTCCTTACGATAGACTCATTGACGTTCGATAACGTTCAGACGTTGTCAAAAACATTATCTATTACTAGTTTTCATAGTAAATTGGCATATTCAGTTGTGCGCTTTGAATAAAATTGTAAAAAGGTCACCCTTAGCCTTTTATCATTATGCTTTTTCAGTTTTGCCTGGTCAAAAATATATTACTAATTAAGCGGAGATCAGCAAATCACAACCCTTCAACTGGGACGTGCCGCAATGATAAAGCTCAAGCTATATATATTTCCTGGACGGGTTTTCCATCCCCTCTCCCTATCCCCTCTCCCTCTCAGATATTTGCTAGTAGAGGTGTTAGGTTTCATTATTTTCTAGACAGGTTCACCACTCTCTTCTGGACTTAGATGGCTTATAATATTACTACGTTGTCTACTGTTGCTAAATTCCCTAAGATATTATAGTTTTTAGTTCTTTTTCAAAGGGAGGTTTGGGACGGGTGGTTTTGCATTGGATTATTTGTACTATTATCAATATGTTGCCAACTTGCTTAGTAATACAACTAAGTTGTCTAGAACTTCTGTTAGGTTGCCTATGATATTATAGTTTCTAGTTGTTTATTCGTTGAGGTTTGCGCAGGGTGATTATTTGTTAGACTATATGTACTATTACCCATGAATTTGTGTAATAGCGTGTTACTAGTTTGGTTAATACTACTACTAAATTGCCTATTGTGTTACTAAGTTGCTTGTGAGTTTGCCTAACAGTAATGTTAATTTCCTAACTATATATCTAAGTTGTCTGAAATTCTACAAATTGTCATTTCGATGCCATAATTGTCTTGTTAACTATTTTCTGTTGCGGTTCTGGTTTACACTGCTGGTTCCAGGAGAAATGTAGAACTCCAAAGTTCTACGTCATCCTACATGCACAAGCAATTTATAAATATAGTGAGCATCCTTGGCCTTGATCAACACGTATATATTACCAACATCAAGATTTGTCCTTGAAATTGTGTAACGACCCAAATCGAGCGTTGATCAACATGTATATTTACCAACATCAGGATTTGTCCTAAAAATTGTGTAATGACCCAAATCGAGCGTATGACTAGTGAGGGTCTATATGCAAGTTACATGGATGGATTCCACCATGGTTTTAGCATATAAACGCATTTATCCTAACTCAGCTCGAAAACCCTAGGAAGCACGACATAAAAACGACTTTGTAGGAACAAGTGAAACCAACCCTACCGAAACCAAACCTCACAAAAGTTTTCAAGACGATCGATGTTGAATTGCATGCTTACACAAGCAGTTCTCAACTTTTCTCTTCCGGACAGTTTTTAAAATCTCTAAGCAAGTGAATCTCCGTTTCTCAGATCTCCGTTTCTCAAAGATCTGCGAAATTTCATACTTAAAGGTTAGTTACATTTTACAAATTCCAATATGAACCTTTTAAGAATATTTGAAAACTAGTTAGAATACCTGTAGTACAAGTCCTATTTTGGTCTAAATTGCCAATATATTGGAATGACAGTCTAACATATGGTATTTTAACCCGATAAAACTTAAGAAGCACAAGAATGTTATGAGGACCTCTTAAAATGCTTGCACAACCCTGTTCAACCAAACCTGGGCTCTATAGCAGAATGCAAACAAAAGAAAACAGCAAAGAAATAAAATAAAATAAAATAAAATTGAACCTCTCCCGCTCCCAGCGTCCGTGCGGGAAAAAAGGCAGAATTAGCCCCCCGCCGAGTGGCAATGCCAGATCTAGCCCCCGGCGGGGGGCAAATCTAGTTTTGTCACCGCGATGCGCTGGGCACGTGATACGTGTCAAATTCGCGGATCGGGCCCGCGACGGGCCGAAATCGCGCCCTCAGCTCGCGACGGCCTGATTGCAGCCTCCCAGCCCGCGACAGAGTGGGCCGCGGCCCCCACCTGCGAAGTACCGAACGCCACGGTGACTGGCGTTTGCCCGGTTTGCCAAACGCCACGGCCTCTAGCGTTAGGCCACCGGAGGCTTCTTCCTCCCCTCCCACGGGTGGGCCCCACCCACACATTCAGCCCCCATTCTTCTTCCCCCAGCGCTGTTCGTCCCGGACGATGGCGTTTGCAACGGTGAACCAAACGCCACGGGCTCTGGCGTTCGCGCCGGTGTCATCCGACGCTGCCACTTGTCACGAGGACAGAAGCCAATCTCGAAGTCTTCGGTGGCCTAACGCTAGAGACCGTGGCGTTTGGCAAACCAGGCAAACGCCAGTCACCGTGGCATTCGGTACTTCACCACGTCAGCGAGGTCAGTGCGAATGGCGGATCGTGGACCTGGGGCTGAACGCCATTGTCCGTGGCGTTAGCTCACCCAGTCACACGCCACGGTGGGTGGCGTTAGCCAGCCTCGCCCTCCGTCGCGGCCCAGGAGCGCGCTCGGCCTACCGTCGCGGCCCAGGGGCACGGCCCACCCCCGTCGCGGGCTGAGGGCGCGATTTCGGCCCATCGCGGGCCCGATCCGCAAATTTGACACGTGTCACGTGCCCAGCGCATCGCGGTGACAAAAATGGATTTGCCCCCCGCCGGGGGCTAGATCCGGCATTGCCACTCGGCGGGGGGCTAATTCTGCCTTTTTTCCCGTCCGTGCCCAGCACAGCGCCCTGTTGCCCCGATTTTCCCCTCTCCCTGCTTGCCGGGCCCACCCGGCAGGCTTTCTTCCCCACGTGGCTTGCCACGCACCGGCACCCATCTCCTTCCCGACGTCTCCAAGGCTCAACCACTATTCTTGCCTTCCCCTCTCACTTCCTTCCTCCCCGTCCTCTCTCTTGTTTCCACCGAGCTCCCCTCGGTTTCTCACCGTGACCAGCAATCGGAGTTCCTCTCAAATCCAATCGCCGCGCCGCCGGGTCAGCTTCCTCAACCTCGGCGCTGACCCGTCTTCGGCGGCTCTGTCTCCTCCGCGCCCGAGACCCTGTCGCCGGAGCACCCTCTACCGCCAGCTCGAGCTTCGCCGGGAGCTTCGGTAGCAGACCCACGATCCATCGGAGCCACCTTCCACTCCGGAGAGGCCGCTCCCCATCGCCACCACCTTCAATACCGGCCGCCATTGGAGCGTGGTCACCGTCCGCGCCTCCTCCATCAAGACCAGGAGCTCCCCGCCACCAACACCAGCAGCACCGCTGAGTTGAGCTCCCCCGACCTCCGCCCCCAGAGGCTCCAAGCCACCGGGTCTTCGTCATCGTCTCCAACGCCAACCCCATCCAACCAGCTCGCATCTTTAGCTCAGGATACCGGAGGAAGTCGCGTCGCCGGCCGCCATTGAAGCTCTGCCCCGCCTCCGACGACACCGCCCCAGCGCACCCATCCCCAACTCCAACGCTGATGGGCCTCACCGGTGTCTTCACCAACCCGGGTCATTCTCCTCCATAACCGTCCCTGCCAGTCACGGGGTGAGCCCCGCTCGTCTCGGACCACCTTCACTTGCTAGTTTGCTCCTTCCCTAGCTTTTCTCCTCACCACCAGCGGCTGCCGTCTCACCGAGGCACAACAGTACGGCCGGTCTGACCGGGCTAACTGCCGGTCTGACCGATGTCGACAGTTAGCATTAATACCAGTACCTAATACATGAATGTTTTATTAATCACCCGAGTTAATGACTGCAAGCAATTTATGGTAAAGACAGCTTAATCTTTAGTTAGCGCAATAACTACACTACTTTTATTAATGTCCGATTACACTAATGACGCTCATGTTCGGATAAGAAAGGTTTAAGCAATAATTTGTGCAATCGATATCCTAGTGATGGTTGATGATTGATTAGTTAATTGACTGTTCTATGCGGTTAAGACATGAGTAATATGTACTGCTGCTAAAGCTCATTACATGTAATAATCCTTCCAGTTAATTAATGTTGAGACAACTTCAAATCTCCAATGATTGCATGCCGTCGGTAAATAAAGACCTGATTCATTAACTACATGAGTAATGCACTAATCGACCGTGTAACCAACGAACTGCTACAGATCAATTACGGTTAGTAACTAATGGTTAGCAGTTGATGAACGGTTAATTTTTGCAACAATGAATACTACGTCAAGTTAACATAAGGGTTAATCATTGTTGAGCACAATTGATGTAAGTAACATTCACTATACTAACTGAAAGGGATCTCAGGAGTCGACTTAAGGGGGGGTGAATAGGTCGGCTCTAGAAATTAAAATGCCTAATGGGTTTCTCTTCTGGAGATAGGTCAATCCTAGAGAAAATATATGCAACTGATGCAGGTAACTGAGACTCAGCAAGATATATCAGATAAACACCAGACACTCAAATAGCAAACTCAGCTGATGTAGAGCAAGTTATATTCAGAGCTAACTGAGTCTCAGGTGTGAGAGTCAGGTGAGTGCATCAGATGACGTGAACACGAAAGGTACTAGCTTTAGCAGGAGCTAACTGAGTCTCAGGTGAGGAAACTCAGTTAGTGTGCAACAAATAAAGGTGCCCTAGTGATCTAAGCATGCATAGATATCAGAATAAGTAAGAGCAGATCACAAGACAGAAAGTAAAGCACACAATGATTTGTTTTACCGAAGTTCCTACTTCTTGCGAAGCAGTACGTCTCCGTTGAGGAAGCTGTTCTCACAGCCGGCACCAAAACGTGCTCTTTCCTCGAGTACCTTTCTTGTGTGGAATCCTTTTATCTTGCTGCTGCAAGACAGGCAGACCCGAATCGCCTTCACAGACTCTTGGTGGCAGCCACACAAGACTTGGCTTGCTCACCAACTCCAAGAGCACTCCCACTCTTGGAGGAACCAGTACCTCGAATGCTACACCTGAAGGACTAAGTAACTCACTCTCACGATGGATGCACGCAGGCAACACTCACTTGGAGACCTAGAGCTCTTTCTTTCTCAACAGGTTGCTTTCGGGTTAGAGGCAAAGGTTGGGTAAAGGTTCGAGGTTGAAAACCTCCCCAGGTTCCCTATTTATAGGGTCCCTGGCAGCTAGCCGTTACCCTCATGCCACGTCAGACAAAGAGCCACCAGACCTAACCTATCTGAGACTCAGCTAACATGCACCTCTGGTAACCTACTAGCCGCGGCTGAGCTACCCACCTGAGTCTCAGATGCCAAACTCAGGTGGACTCGGTTGCCTCAGGCAGCACCTGAGCACAACTCTGGCCGGCTCACTACAAGCCTAAAACTGATCAGAGAGCAATGGCCTCGCCACAGTCCCTGTCCAGCTCGCTCAGACCCTTGGCACTGGTTCCAAGCTTCTTCACCGAAGACGACTGCCCTTGTAGACGCACAGCGAACCCTTGGTCCTGATCCACCAGCTTCCTAGCTCCTCCAGGACTTATCAAGCTTGCATTCACGGCCCTTGAACTCCATCAAGCAACCATCACCTCGCTTGCCTCGAGCACAGCCTCGACTTCCTCGCAACTGTGCCTCAGGAACCTAGCTCAGCTGGTCCTTCTGACCTTCCTAGTTCCTTGCTCTTTTTAGGGCTCATCATCAACAGTTGTCTCACTTCAGCTTTCACCTGTCCATCTAATCCCTGTTCACACTCATTGCAAAACATTAGACACAGGTGAGGATTGCCAATAACCATCAAAACCAAACTCTGGGGAAAGATAGCCATCCTTCCAAGCTCCATGGGAGTGGATGCACTTTCAATCTCCCCCTTTTTGGTGGTTAGTGGCAACCCCTTAAAAACATTCATTTAGATAAAAAAGAGTATTGCATTTAACCTTGTTTGACATCAACTCCCCCTTAGGATGTGCACAAGTGAGATTTTGCATTTGAATACAAGTGTACAGATCAGACTTAACATTGGAGAGTTGATGCAAACACAGGTTCTCACAACATAACTGAGAATATAAGCACAGCGGAATAGCAGGTATGTTGGAGGAGTACTCAGCAAATAAGATAACAGAAAGAATTGCATGCTTGAGTACAAATATCAAATATCAGAGCGTCATGTATATATCGAATATCAGAGCATAGAGCTAAAGAGAGTAATATCATGTATCAGAGCAGATCAGAGCAGATGTGATAAAGAGATCAATGCATTTCAATATATTGGAGCAATAACAGTCAATACAATACAAAAACGAGGTGTTCAAGACTGATAAAACCATTTTGCAGAACATAGAATGTCTTGACACACATGCAGTCTAGTCTACCCCTTTACATACTGCTCCCCCTGAATGTAATACTATCCCCTCTTTGTTTTTTAAGCTATTCTCTCCCTACGCTCTCCCCCTTTGCCACTAAGCACTAAAAGAGATAGGAAGAAGAAAGAAAGAGATCCTCAGGGAGCAGGCTTTGGTTGCAGAAGGGATAGGATCTGATCAAATTTGCTGTTGACCGAGGCCTTGAGATCTGCCATCTCACTCTTGAGTTCAGATTTCAGCTGAGCCATTTCTTGTTGCAGTTCATCTTGTCTCTTCTTGATAACAGAGATCTGTACTGGCACACCCGTTTAATGAAAGCATCAATAGCTGCGGGATTGTCTAGACGTTGAACCAAAGGAATACTGTCTGATGAAAGGTTCACAGAGACCGATGCTTGTCGCTCAGCAGGGATCTTCTTGCACTAGACATTGTGCAATTCAGGTTCCAGACCGGAGGAGTGTCCTACTAGTTTCTAAAAAAAAGACTTCCCGGTGTATCTGCCGATACAATCGTATGCGTGGCAAGAAGCGAATAAAAAAGGTTGCGTTCTCACCTCCGCTTATGACTACAGGGGGCCTGTTTGTCCATCTGCGGCTCAGAGGGGAGGCT